>JAKCPI010001011.1:0-117792 GCA_023213315.1 Euborellia annulipes
ATAATTCCTTTTTGTCTAATATCTAAAAAAAAATATTTTTTTCTCTTTGGTTGGTTATTTAATGTAGAAATAAGGGTGGTTCTGGCGGAGGTGGGTTAAATTAGCCATTGAATCAAATCAATTATGTAAAATCCCAAATAGAATTATCAATTAATTTGAAGAATTCTATTGTATGATAAAGCAGGGAGAAAAATATAAAAATGTCTTAATTAATCCAACAAACCTCTCAATTCTTCATCCCTTGTCAATTAATTATTGATTATGCCGCGGGGGATGTAGGGGGCAAATTATTTTCATATAGGCCTATATATTCATCTATTCTTTTCTATAAAAAATTTCCATTAAAATCATTCGATTTTCTTTTTAAAAATAAAAAAATAATCAACAAATATTGTTAAACAATCAATTTTACAAATTAATTCAACCCCTCGGGCTTGGAGTAGTGGCTAGCGTGCTGTTATATAGCAATAGTCGCGGGTTCGTATCCCAGGCAATCCGAGGATTTTATTTAAGCCATTTTGGAAAATCGAATGCATTTTGGCAGTAAGGAGATTAAATGTTGAATAAATATTTAATAAAATATAATTATTTTTGGTAGGAAGGAGGGGGTGGGGGCGCAAAATTATAATTTTGGCCCCGGGCGCAAGTTTTCTTAGGTGCGGCCCTGAATCTCTATTCCACCCCGACTGGAAAAGTTTTAGATTAAAATTTATACTTAAAAATAGAAAGTTAGAAATATCTTCTATTATTATTAAAGACCGGACAAAAAATTTTTTCACCCTGCAGAAAAAATTTTTTTACAGGGCTATATTTTTTCGCACTGCGGGGTTTTTGGAATTTTTTTTTTTTTGGGGAGGCGGGCCCTCTTCCCCCCTCCCCCTTATATACGTCCCTGGTGTATGCGTGTGTGAATGAGAAAAAAGTATGTTTTTTAATAAAAAAAAAAAAAAAATTATAAATATTCGTAAAATAAGTTCAAATAAGCACGAAAGGGAAAAAAAGCATGAAAACTCAAAAAAAGCAAAAAAAGCATAAAAAATGCAATCTCAATACACTTAGTTTTTCCTAATTCGTATAGAAATTAAATATCTAATGGTTGCTTATAAAATTGAGCAATAAGCATTTTGCTTAAAATCCGGTCTCTAATTATTATAATTTGTAAAATAAAATATAAAACCGTGTCATCAGAACCGATCAGCACAAAACCCGGCAAAATTTCCTAATATTTTTAATTAGTTAATAATTTAAAAAAAAAAAAGATTATCTTAGATTGGGAATTGAAAAATTTTCTATAAAAAATTTAAATGAAAGAAGATAGAACAAATAAATAGAATGCTGATGCGGAGGCTAACTCAACTGAGGTAAGTAACATCGTGGAAAGTAGCGTAAATCGAAATATAGGTAAGAGAAAGTAAACATTTGTTTTAATGGGTTTGAAATAAGAATTAAATTAGAAGTCAAATTTTGTCATTCGCATAGAAAATATTATTTGAAAAACATAAACTCACCAAATGGCAACTCGAAATCACGTTGAGTTCATCTCAATCATCGACAAGAAGCCTCTGGGAACGAATTCTGAAAATAAACAAATAAAAAAATTAATAATCACTTTTTAACAGTATTATATTCGAAAATGTCATTATATCATTATGCAAATAGATATTCAATTTAATTATTATTTTCCCTAATTTAAAGATATAAATTGCCAAAATGTTTGTGAAGTTAACAAAATATTCTGACCATTAGAACAAGTTTGAGAAAATAATAAGTAAATTGAAATATGGTGGAGATCACTAAAAAATACTCTCTCTATTTTGCATATAAGGGTAAGAGAAATTAATATTTGGTTTGACATTAGAAAGACTCGAATTTTATTAAGAAAAAAAATTATAAAAAATGTTTTTTTTTTCCAATAAAACACAAATATTAATTAGGCTCTTTAATAAGACGCTCAAAGGGGTGGAGAATTAACTGAATATAGGGGTGAGTTATATAATTATTCACTTTAAAATAGAAAAGGCAAGACGTGCGACGTTTGACCCGTTCAAAACTCGACTGAATTTTAAAATAAAAAGAAGAAAATAAAAAGTGCAAGTCAGGAACACATGTCACGAGGTTCTGTTATTAAGAGTTTAAAATATTTGTATTAATATAAATTAGTAATTTGAATATTTTTATATAATTTATAATGAATTTCTATTGATTTAAAGGGATTAAATATTAATAAAAGAAATTGAAAAAAAAAAAAACAAAAACAAAACAAAGGATAACCTGTCAGCTGTCACCACATTAAGAAGTAATAACTCAAAGTTTTAAATTTCCCTCTCTGACTTCCCCCACCTCTGACTCTGACCAATCAGCGAGAGAGAATGGTAAACACATTACATACACCGGAAGTGAATGGCTAGTGCTTTACATATTCTACTAATGAAAATTAAAATTGAAAGTTTTTGGCCTGAGTAAAGAAATTTGATGCTGTCGCCCTTTCGGCCAATTATTCCAACCTTCATCAGGACAGGTACTTTTTTGCATGGGTGCGAAACATTCGTGAGTTGACAGCAAGGGCGGATACAAGGGGTCGGGGTAAAGGGGTAATTATAATACTTCCCTTCCCTCCGAAAAACTCCTCTGGATTCGCACTTGGTTGGCAATGTCATCGGAATTTTTCGCACCTACGTATGTCAGGAGTTGCCAAGATCCCTCTAAAATCGAAGCAAAAAATACCTGTTCTGTTGAAGTATGCATAAATAGTTAAATGCGTGACGTTCTTTAGTCTTTCCTTTTCTACTCTGAGCTTAAATTCTAAATTTCATCAACTAGTGGGTGCAAAGTAATTTAAATTTCCAAAATAGTCTGGCCCGGGCTCATTTTGAGTCAGCGAGTAATTGACTATACATAGAGTATGTGCAAATAGCCAATTATTTGCGCAAACACTATGTGCAAATAGTCAATTACTTGCACATACAATATGTGCAAATAGCCAAACGCTTGCACATACAGAGAAGTTATTGGCATTATATTAGATGAGAGTAAAGAAATTTAATGCTGTCGACGTTTCGGCCGATTAATACATGGGGTGGGGGGTAAAGGGGTAATTATAATACTTCCCAAAAAGCCAATTGTTTGCACATACAGTATGTGCAAATAGCCAATTGCAAATAATATGTGCAAATAGCCTCATCCTTAAATAAAAATGAAATATAAAATTTGAAAAAACTCACCAGTTATTTGTCGTAAAGAGTGAAAGTTGCATAGATGCTGCCTGACAAATCAAAATCGAGCTGAATCCCTGAAAATATTAAAAAAAAATGTATTATTAAAATGATAATTAATATTAAATGTATCTAAGTAGCTTATATTTTATACTAAATAAAAAAGAGCTAGATTATTTTTTTATTTTTTTTTTTTTTAAACATTCACACTTTTTTTTTTTCTCATTCACACTCACATTCACACAGTCTTTTCGGCAACTGAGGCCATTCAAGACTTTTAACGATACTCAGTATGTTTAATATATCAATTGGGGGTCCAGGCATTTTTATTTAAGTCATTTGGTATCCAAATGTCTTAAATAAAATCTTCGGACTGCCTGGGGTCCGAACCCGCGACGTTCGGTATAGAAGGTAGGCACGCTACCAACTACTCCAAGCCCCGTGGGCCGCTAGATTATTTATCAATTTAACAAGTAAGTTTTTTAAGGGAAGAGTGGGGGAAAATAGAAAGACATTTGTCAGAAGAGAAACAATTTACAAAAAAAATCTGGTGTGACCGATATATTAAAAAACAAGATATAAAATTATAAACGTTTATATTTATTAATTAATATTTAGTAAAGTGTGCTTCAAACAATTTTCAGGGCAAAATGTGAATATATATTCATTTTAAAGAGAATCTAAAAAATAATTGATTTTTGAATTTTAATCAAAATCGTTAAAGCGAATTTTTAGAAAATCGAAACAAACTGAAAAAGTACATCAGTAAAGTACCAGTACTTTTGGGCCGATTTTGTTCAAAAGCTTCGTGTCACGTCACGTCCCAGGGGGTGTTTAACTTAAATATAAAATTTCAACCTCCTAGCTCTTTTCGTTCTTGAGATATTTTGTTCACAGACAGACACACACACAGACAGACAGACAGACCATGTCGCGAAAACCACTTTTTTGGATTCAGGGGACCTCAAAAAGTGTATATCCATCAAAATCTCGACATCGATATTTTGACATGAAACCAATACTTTTTCTCTCTATATATTAACATATATATTAGAGGTAAGAGAAAGTAAAAATAATATGATATTAAAAATTGTTTTTTCCTCTTTGAAAGAGAATCCTTATTCAATAATCTTTTTTAGAAAACGAATGAGTGTGCCAGTGGTTTCCAAACTTTCCAAATGCCTCCCTTAAAAATATTTAATCGTATGCCGTCCCCCCCCCCCCCATTTTATTTAAAAAATACAAAAACAAAAATTTTTAATGATAAAAAATATAAATTAATATAAAAATATTTTTTTTTATTTAATCTTATTTATTATTTTATTTATAAAACTAGCAAACATTTGGAATGTTTCTCGATGTGGCTAATATTAGCGCCTCCCTTTAGATTAGTAGTCCGCGCCAGTTTGGAAAACATTGAAGTATGCGAATGTAAAAGAAGTATATTTAGGATATTTAAATTTGAATGGAATAGCAAAAAAAGTATATATATATGTTTATATTTATCTAATAACGTAAACTCAGGTTACCTGAGCCCCAAAAGAAAAAGTCTCAATCGCCAACTCCAACAAACACCAACATTTAACAAAGTCACGAGAATGATGGTAAATAAAAATCCATCCTAATCAATGTCTTTTTCTGAAAGATCAATGACTAGAATGTGATAATGTGACTTTTAGTTAAAATTAATGGGGATTGAAACACTCTCTTTTTGAGCTCATGTAGCCGGAGTTAAATGTTATTATTACTGTCTTTTATCTATTTATTATAAAGATTATTTTATACTCACAAATGCTTGTATAGTCGACTCTCTTCATACTAGGAAGACGAAGGCCAGGCCACCTATCTTGAATTCGAGTAAGTCCTTGAACGTGAAGACTGGCCGAAATACGAATCTTCTACTTCTTAAGCGTCAATTTGCAAGTCGTGGCCGTTGGGGAAGATCGTTCTTGCATCGGTCAGACGTCATTCTTCCCTATTCAACGCCCTCGCCGTAGTGACTCGAAGCAGATTGCCTGCGAGTGACTTCTTCTGGTTGATCCATCTTGATTGTGATCGTCCGCATGGTCTTTTTCCCTGGACTTTGCCATTTATAGTGATCTTTTCGAGAGCATTTTTTCTGCGCATTATGTGAACAAATAGCGCAAAATACGATCGGAAAATATTGCGGGCGCATTTTCATCCCGAGCTCCTCGAGGATAGTGCTGTTCGTTCGATGGTCCAAGGAATCCTGTGGAATCGTCTAGAGCACCATATCTCCAAGGTATTTATGGCTCTTGGTCTTTTCTTAAAAGGATCCACGTCTCGGCTCCATACATAAAAATGGAAAAGACCAGTGTTTGCACCAGTCTAATTTTAGTTGCTTAAAATATTTGGCGTCTCCTAGAAAGCCGAGCCATTGGAGAATTTGAAATCTCGATACGTTTCCTAATTTCGTCGTCAAACCGAACACCATTCGAAAGGACAGTTCCCAGGTACACGAATTTCGAGGCGGCTTCACATCCCGCATTCCGAGAGATATCGGGTCTGTTATTTTTGCCTCTGTCAACAATGGAATGGTTTAATGGAAATTTTTATAGAAAAGAACTAACTGACTATATACAGTAGAAGAAAATAATTTGCCCCCTACATCCCCTTGCGGCATAATAATTAATAGACAAGGGATGAGAGGATTGACTTTCCACGATGTTACCTTCCCATCAACATCTACATCGAGAATTCAATTTATAAGCACAAATTCCTTTTTTCAAATCAAGAATTGAATAGATAAAATACTAAAATATATTGAATATAAAAGTAGTTGTATACCGTTCAACGAAATTCGAAATTTTCCTTCCATTTTAAAAAATTATGAATTAAAACGAAAGAAGATAAAAATTTCTGAAAATGAATTTTCCCATAGCAAAGTATTGAGTTCAAAATATTAGAAATAGTAATTTAAGATTTGAAATTAGTATTATGAACCCAAAATATAAATAAGAGAAAGTAAAAACAAATATTTCCTCCGTAGTCAGAATTTAGTAAAAAAAATTTGTCTTCAAATTTAAAGGGTTTGAAAAAATTAGAAGTCAAATTTTGTATGTCTATTTGAAAAATATAAACTCACCAAATGGCAACTCGAAAGAAATAACGATGAGTTCTGGGTTCTGGATTAACGACAAGAAGCCTCTAGAAACGAAATCTGAAAATAAAAAATCTGGTGTGACTGACAGCACACAACTTTTCTTCCTTCGGTAATGAAAGTTGTGTTCTGTGCTTGTCCACCAGATTTTTCGTGTCGAAATATATTTAGTTCCCGACAGTACGGTACATTTGAATTCAGATGTAAAATTTATAAGTATGGGAAAATATTTATATTTTGTTACCATGGCAACCATTTTTCCTATCTTTCCTATGAAACACAAGAGAAAGTGGCTTCAGAAGATTTCAATCGCAAAATGAGAATATACATTTTAAAGAGCATCTAAAAATAATTGATTTTTGAAAAAAAAAAATCGTTGGAGCAAATTTTGAGAAAATCGAAAAAAACTGAAAAAGTACATCAGTAAAGTACTAGTACTCTTTGGCCGATTTTGATTAAAAGCTTATTTTTCCGGTCCCGGGGGTGTTTAACTTAAATATAAAAATTTCAACCTCGTAGCTCAATTCCTTCATCCTTAAAATTGAACACACACACCCACCCACCCACCCACCCACCCACAGACAGACCATTCGGAAAACCACTTTTTTGGATTCAGGGGACCTCAAAACGTGAAGACCCATCAAAATCTCGACATCGAATTTTTGACATGAACAATACTTTTCTCTATATATATATTACATATATAAAGGTGAGAAAAAAAAGAAACAAATTATTAATAATTATTTTTTAAAAAATATTATATGTTATTATGCAAATAGATATTCAATTTAATTCCGCCGACCCCGCACTGCGGGAATAATAAAGGCGAAGAAAGAAGAAGAAGAAGATATTCAATTTAATTATTATTTTCACTAATTTGTAGATATATCGATTGCCAAAATGTTTGTGTTAAGTCGGATTTCCAAGAAGATATGTCATCGTGCACCGCACAAGTTTAAGATCTTGTTTCTTGCGTAAAACCATTCTTAACAAAATATTCTGGCCAATAAACAAGTTAGAGAAAATAATATTATTTATAGAATTAAATAGAAATACAGTAGGTTTAATTCAAAAATAGTTTTTGGGTGATTAGAATCAAAATTCATTTTAAAAAATATTTTTTCTATGCCTCTTTCTCAAATACTGTATTTGGTTTTTTTTAATCAGACTAAAACAGGATTTTAGTTTAGTAAGAAAAAAATTTCTTATTTGTTTGGAGTTTTTTTTTAGAGAAAAAAAAGAAAAGGCATAGAAAAAATATTTTTTAAGATTTTCAATTTTAATATAATTTTCTAATCAAAGTCTTAACACAGATAGAATTCTCAAATGAAAGAATCCGTAAAATATCTAGCCAGCAGATATAAAAAAAAAAAAAAAAAATTAGAAAAAGACACCACCAAGATTATGTTTTTTTACCAAAGGGACATTTCCTTGGCTAATTTAAATTATATTATTATTCCTCCTCCCCAAATATTCTGACTTTCCACGATGTTGCCTTCCCATCAACCTCTAAATCGAGCATTCAATTTATAAGCACATATCCCGGCCAAATTCTTAAAAATGTTAAAAATTTTCTAGTTTTTCAAATCACAAATTGATTTTAATAAAAGAAAAAAAATGAAATTTTATTATTAGAGTCCTAGACTGAATAGATAAAATACTAAAATATATAAAAGTACATTGTCTTTCTTTAGGTGGTTACTCGTCGAACAGGGATGCTGTTTTTTCAAGTTGGTGTTTATTTAAATAATTCAACTAAATAGTTGTTTTAATAAATTTATTTCAAACACCAACTTGAAAAAAAAAGCATCCCTGTTCGACGAGTAACCACCTAAAGAAGGACAATGTAGATTAATCTCGTCCTCCCTCAGTTCAAAAATATATAAAAGTAGTTTTATGCCGTTCAACGAAATTTCCTACTATCTTAAAAAATTATTAATTAAAACGAAAGAAGATCATAAGTCAAACGTCATAGAGTTATATATAATATATGAAAGTAAGTGTAAAGGAAGGCCGAATTATAATCAGATGATAAAAAAAATTATAGGCTTATGTCAGCCCGGATTATTTTATTTTCACCTTGTCAGCTGGAACTAAACGTCATCCATCTTCAAGACAAGGTTTGTTAAAATTTTCTCTGCCTGCTTCAGTTGTTAAGATGGGTAGAATATTAGAAGAACCTAACCCGCCTTTCCTTTTGCTGAGCTCCCATCAGAGTAATATATATATATATAATTGATGGAAGATGTTATATCATTCAAAGCTCGAAGAAAAGTAGCAAACGACAAATTCTTTGGTCCAAATCACACCTAAAATTAAACATAAAAACAACATTTAATAAAGATTTTTATTTGAAAAAATATAAAATGCCTTAAAATAATGAGTGATTAAATTTTTTCATTCCTCTCTTTACTCTTGGAGGAAAAATAACGTGATAAAAAATAATAAACTCACCAAATAGGAATGCGAGATTACAAGGAGTTTATCTGGAATAATAAATACGGTAGATGGATCTTGGACGAAATTCTGAAAATAAAAAAATATATATATATATACAGGTGAAAAAATATTTAAAATTAAAACATAAATTTCAATTTATAAACGCTTACCTTATTTATTATATTTAATTTATTTGAAAGCATAAGTCCCTTCTATCATCTATTTTTGAAAACGAATATAATTCCATTTCTACAGTATTTCGTTTCATAAGTCAGACGTCAGAAAAATTCAAGGAATGGAATGAAATGAAAATTATATATATATATATATGATTGATGGATCAAAGCTCGAAGCAAAGCAGCTGACAGCAAGTTATTCAGTGTAAATAACACCTAAAATTAAAAATAAAATGAGCATTTAATAAAGATTTGCATTTGAAAAAATATAAAAATGGCTTAAAATAATGAGTGAATAAAATTCATTTGAAAATAGAGAAGGTAAGTAGAGATGCAATGAATCTGTTAAATTATTTATAAAAATTGAGAATAATGGAACGAAAAATAAAGAAATGTGTTTAATTTTGTTTCTGTGGTTAATGAAAGAATTTAAATGTCAAATATAAAGCGAAGAGTCAATGATTTAATAAAATAAATACCGGTAATCTATTTAATTTATATAATTTACATATCGAAATTAAATTGAAAATGAACATCAAATTAAATTCCTCTCTTTACTCTTGGACTATCTTGCTATTTATTTAAGACAAATAGTAGATATTATAGGAAAAATAACGTGATAATAAGTAATAAACTCACCAAATAGGAATGCGAGATGTCAAGGAGTTTATCTGGAATAATAAATAGATGTATCTTGGACGAAATTCTGAAAATAAAAAAATACATAGGGTCTATACAGTTGAAAATATATTTAAAATTAGTACAAAATAAATTTCAATTTATTAACGCTTACCTTATTTAATTTATTTGAAAGCATAAGTCCCTTCTATCATCTATTTTTGAAAACGAATATAATTCCATTTCTATTTCTTTTCATAAGTCAGACGTCAGAAAAATTCAAGAAATGGAAATATATATATATATATATATGATTGATGGATCAAAGCTCGAAGCAAAGCAGCTGACAACAAGTTATTTGGTGCAAATCAAACCTAAAATTAAAAATAAAATAAGCATTTAATAATGATTTGCATTTGAAAAAATATAAAATGGCTTAAAATAATGAGTGATTAAAATTCATTTGAAAATAGTGAAGGTAAGTAAAGATGCAATGAATCTGTCATATTCTTATTGAATGACACTTTAATTATTTCATAAATTATTTATAAAAATATTTTAAAATTCAAATAATGAATAGAAAAATAAAGAAATGTGATTAAATCATTTATTTCTGTGGTTAATGAAAAAATTTAAATGTCAAATATAAAGCGACAAGTTAATGATTTAATAAAATTAATAATCTATTTAATTTATATAATTTACATACCGAAATTAAATTGAAAAGGAATATTAAATGATTAAAACAGAGGAAATATTAAAAAAATGAGAATAAAATTTGACAGACAGACAAAGGTTATCCTGATGAATTATGAGTTTATAATATTTGACTTGTTTCATTTAATGATTTAATTGAAAATAATAATCTTGAACCAATTAAATAAATATTTAAATGCATTACTGACCTTAAATAATGAAAATAGTTGAGAATAAATATAATTAAGCTGACGTGATGAGAGAGAACAATTCTTGTCAGTCAAAGTCATGGAAGAGATAAAGAGACGAGGCATTCGCTTCCTTTTTCAATGGCGTCAAAGACATTGCAACGAGTTTAAATTACTTCTTGTGATTAAATCAAATTTAAAAGGTTTCCTTATCAATCTAAAAAATAATATACTCATTATTTAATAAATAATAAAATAAATGAAAGTGAACAATTTTTTTAAAATTAATTACAAGGGGTTCGCTGGTGCAGCGAGCTAGGGTGTCGGCTTCTCCAAAGAAGATTCCTGTTCAAACCCTGGGATACGGGATTTTTCATTAAATAAAAATATTTATTATAATGTAAACAAATCCTCAAGCAGGCACTGGATTGGAATATTGGATCTCACCACAATAGCCCCCAGACAACCCTACGAGGAGAGGGAGTTACTGTGACATCCCGTCCTGTGGAAGGGACGTAAAGAAGGTTCCCTCTCAGTGATGCATTCTCGAAAGGAGTAGGCTACACGCCGGTGCTGAGGGAGTCCCTCCTCAACTAGGACATCCTCCCTAGCATAAATACAATGATTGATTGGCGCCCCCCACCCCTACCAAAAAAAATGAACCAAAATTATTTGACAATATAGAATTCTCAAATTTTCAAGCCCTTTTTTTTATTGGTTCAATAAGATAGAGTCAAAATTAAAATGATGGCCCCATATCCTAGCGCTTCGGGGCAAATACCCCTCCCCTCTAGAGCTGAAGGCACGGCCAATAGTCTGTGTCTATCGCGTTGATTATTTAAGGAACATCTTTATTAAGATATCTAAATTATAAAATTTATTTTGATGATAATGTCTCCCGGGTAGCGGCACCCCTTCACCTACCGCGCCTCACCGCATTGCGGGGTCAACGGGGGTGTAATTTACCCCACTGGTAATAAATGCAATTGGAGATCTTCATTATAGAGAATATAAAAAAAAAACCTTGAAAAATTACCGTCAAAGAATGGCAGCCTCTCTTGTTTATGAAATTTTCTGTCCAAGTTTTCCTAGGAATCGTCCTTTCTGTTATGCACGAATTCGCAAATACTATTATGCCAAGATTGATGATTTTCTCCTTATAGGCCTATTACATTTCATTTGAAATAAATTTTATTTGCCTCTGAACGAGATAGATTTTCAAAGAATCTTAAAGAAAATATTGACTAATTTGTTTATTTACTTTTTTTTTTTGCAGGGATAGAAGATGTTAGGTGGGGATTTACCACTAAATAGGGTTGGACATCATAACTCACTGAATATCTGAATGCCACCGCTCAGATATAGATTTAAGCAGCCGCCTTTTACTCCTGGTTACCGCAAAGGAGTCATAGTGATTGGTCCAGCCAGCCTCCAGCGGCCGAAGCCGAGGCCGATCATTTTTGGATCCAGTTTCTTCGCCTACCACTATGCTCTGGGCAGCATCCCGGCTTCATTATGCCAGGGTAAATCAATCTTTTTCTTTTGTCTTGCTGTATTTTAAAATAAAACTCAATTTAGATGGTCGAGATAGTCGAATAATCCAATGGAAGGTGAACCCCAGTGAATTGGACATCGAGTATTTGCTTCCCCTCTTCTGTAACGGACTCCAGGAGCATCAACCTCCATTTGCGACCCTTTCCAAAGAAGGCGCTCTTGATCTAATTGAAATCGGAGGAGAGGATAGGGTTTGTCCTTTGGTAGCTGATCTCGTATGGCAAATCCGAAGAGCTCTTGAAACAAGGGTGAAAGATGCCTTCTTGTATATTATTTCTAGGATCCTGGGGATGTAGGAATATATTAATATATATATATATACAGGAAGTTTATTTCCTATTGTAGGTGTTAGGCAATTAATTCAATAAAGATGTCTTTATTTTTTGGTGAAAGTGTAAAGTCATCTTTATTGAATTAATTGCCTAACACCTGCAAGAGGAAATAAACTTCCTGTATATAACTGAAACCGAATTTTGGCCTCAATCTAAATTTCAGCCGAAACCATAACCGAAACCGAAACTTATATTTCCTATACAAAATTCATGATTTTGCCTTTTTTTTTGTGTACGAGTCTAATCCTATTTTTTCAAAATCAAGCTGGTTTTTGGCCGAAACCGAAACTTCGGTCGGTTCCTAGTTATTTCCATAGTCGATTGATCGGCTAGGCGATCGGGAATTTTTAATTCATTTTCCCCAAAATGTGCTCAAATGATTTTTTTTAAATATATATATTGCATATATAGACTAATATAGACTAGTCAAATTAAAGATTTCTACTTTTTATATTTTGGTTTTAGTATTTAAAGTCTTTAAACCGTTTTGAAGTTTTTTTTAAGACTTTTGTCTAATATTTATTATATTTCAGAAAAAGGGGTGGGTCAACGCACACTTAAGAGGCAAAACAAAATTGATCATAATTCGACATCATTGAACAAAGTGTTTTTCCATAGAGCGTTTTGCTTAATCGGTGTGCGTTGACATTGAGCAAAACGTTTTTGCTCTTGGACAAAACGATTTTGCTCGATCGATGTGCGTTGGCATTGAGCAAAATGTTTTGCTCGAAAACGATTTTGCTGGTGTGTGTTCACAGCCTTAAGAAGTTAATAATAAATTTCTGCTAAAAAGTTGTATTTCATATAGAAATAATTGTAATCCGCCTCTCCACCTCTTTTTCCGCTTCAGATGGACGTTCCCGTTCTGAATTCCCTGAAAGTGATGGATGCACTTTTAGATTGTGGACCTAAAGTTGCCGAGTGCCTGGCAATTTATTGTCGCTATCTTTTAGTGCCCTTGAAGAGTTTGATCCGAGATGGAGTCAATAAAGGGGACTACATTGATTGGAATTACGAATCGGGATGTGATGTATCAAGTCAGGTTCAAATCGCTCTTCAGGTGATGACTTCCTTTTTCTATATATCTCTTCCATCATTGCTAATATTATATCTCTCTTTAGAAGATTGCACTCATCGGGGGAAAACGAGTTATCATTGAGATTAAAAAATTCATCCCCACATTTGAAGCTGGAGAGAGAATTTATTGTATAAATGATCTTAAGGATACTGTCCAATAAATTAATATATTAAAAGATGAAAATTTTGTTTTTTCCTTATTTGGAGTTGGCATAAAATTCGTCATCAGGTGTGTGTCATTGTGTGAAATCATTTCGCAATTTTCTTTTCCTATAATTTAAAGAAAAGATATACATTAATTAATTTGAACCACGAATCGTAGAGTTATAATATTTCAAATATTTTGCCTGCATTGTAAATACCCTCACCCCTCCCGTTTTTCGGGTCTTTCTGCGTATTCCCACAATATATATATTTTACTTACCATTAGATGAGTTCTCCTGAAAGAATCAATCCTTTTTATATCCTTGACATTTTCAAAAACTAACACACTTGACATTGCTGGCTTATTCAAAAGTTTTTAGATCCTATTTCCAATCCAGTGAATCTTGTTTATTTTAATGATGAAGAGATCTTCAAGTTTTTTTTTTTTTTTAATGAAAATATTTTTAGGGTTCTAGCTCTAGAAAAATAATAAAGAAACTGTTTTTTATTATTAATATTACAAACTTACCTATAATATCTTGTTACTAAGAATTGCAATAAATCTTCCGTTTCATAATTTCAGGAAATTTGCGCTCTTTCTTGCTCAGTGGGTCTTGAAGCAAAACATTTGGAGTTACAATTATTTTTTGTTATAATAAAATTATAAAGAAAAAATAATATGTTTAGAAGAATTTTCACAAAATCATGGCATAAAATATTATGTAAATATACCAGTGGTAAAGCCCGCTTTCGGCGGGCCACTGGCCGGGGCTACGCCATTGCAACAAATTTATTCTTGCTGACTGTTTGGAAATGTTCAAATTTCCCTCACTGACTTAAATTTCTTTCTCCCGCTCCACTTCATGTAACTCTAGCCAATCAGCGTCCTGATCGGCACAGACGGAAGCTGGCCGCTAGGGCTTTATATAGATCTATAGTAATGATATTGTAAGATATTATTTTGTAAAAAATTATTCTTCTTCTTTCTTCGCCTTAATCCCGCGGTGCGGGGTCGGCGGATGGTTTTTTTTCAACCGGGAAGGCCGGCCCGTCGCTCGGTCTAACGACTGTTGAAAATATAGAAGGGAAGAGACTGACATGCAAAAAAATAATGCCAGTCCCAGCTAGGGCAGCTCGTGGTCGCCATCCACGTACCCACAAAATGTGGGCCCCTGAGCTACATTTTGTAAAAAATGATTATAAACACTATTTTTTCATTTATCTTCATCACTATAATATAAAGCGCTAGCGGCTGACTTCCTGTCCCTGTGTGTATGTGCCTATCAGGGCGCTGATTGGCTAGAGTTACAGGAAGTGGAGCTGGAGAGGGAAATTTAAAATTTAAGCCAGAGAGGAAAATTTGAAACAAGAAGAAAAAAAAGGAAATTTTACTAACAAAAACAAAAATGTATAATCGATTATTTTTTTTCATAATCAAACACCCCTAGTACTCACTGAGTGTTTTTTTCAACCGAGTTTTGTTTGTAATAAATGTAGAGAGGTACAAATGTCACGCTGATTACAATACGCATTCCAAATGGCGAGAATTCCATAGGATTTCTATGTTTAAGGTATTTTATTTAATAAATCACTCATTTTCGAGATTTTCTTATCATATAATAGTTAATATTTTATTTTTCGTTGGGTTTTAATATTTTATCACAGTAATTATTTATAATTATAAGACAAAAAAAAACCTGATCCTATTATTTAGTAAAAAATAGTTATTTAATATCATCCCTTTTAAAATATAAATATGATTTTGATTAAAGTTTTTTTATTTAGTCTTTTTCACAATCACAGTTAAAATTTTATTTATAAATAATACATTATATAATACGATAAAAAAAAATGATAAAACTTTCTTTTAAGTATGTAAAAAATAATAAATAAATATTTTTATCAAACAATGGAAAATCAATGATCAGAATTGTTTGTAAATGAAGAAGACAAAGAGTAGGAGGAGGACAAGGCAAAAGGCGGTAGTATATAAGGCATCGTGAGGACGAGGAGAACCATTCTGGCAAGAAGTCGAGGTCACCGGAGAGTCCTTTTGGCTTCAGTAGGGCGCCATTCCGTTCGTGTCTGCATTTGGGGCGGAGAGGAGACGTCGCAAAATTGCCGATGATGATGATGTTGAGGAGACTGATGTCGAGGAGGAGGTCGGAGGGACAAATGAGACGGTTGACGTATTCTCGACGGGTGATGATGACGACGAGGAGGACGAATCAAAACGACGTGAGTTCAGTCTCCAAATGCGCACACTGCCGTCGCTGTTGTGGAATGGACAAATTGAAAGAAAAATAAAAAGATGAAAGAAAATAAATATAAACAAATCATATGAAAATAAAAAGAAAAGAATAAAATAAAATAACTTAAAAATTCGTTCAAAAAATATTGATTTAAGCTCCTTCTTACTATTTTATCCCTAACAGAGTCATGTGAATGGATTAAGAAAATAATGAGAACAAAAAAGGAAGATTTAATCCAATCATACTACTCAGATCATTTGTTTGCTATCAGGGACAGGAATTTTTTTCTCCAGAGACTTCTAAGCTATATAGCTAATATCAGTGGGGTGCCTGGTAGCAGTAGTAAGAGTGGTAAGAGTGATAAGGCTGAAACATCGCTTTTCCTTTTATATATTTTATGCGAAAAGATTGTTTCTAAATAAATAAATGCTCATACATCTCTAATATCCACCCAGTTATCTGGCAAGGACGGATACAAGAGGGAGGGGGCAAAGGGGGTAATTACCCCCTCCGAGATTTGAGAAAAATATTTTTTTTTTTTTGGGAAAAAAACTGTATTTTTAATATAAAATTTTCACGGGTTCGGACCCAGGCAGTCCGATGATTTTATTTAAGCCATTTGGATACCAGATGGCTTAAATAGAAATGCCTGAACCCCAAATATATATATTAATTACAATGGTTATCGTCTAAAGTCTTAAATGGCCTGAGTTGCCGAAAAGACTGTGGAATGTGTGTGTAAATGAGAAAAAAGTGTGAATGTTTAAAAAAAAAAAAATATATAAAATTTTAAAAACTAATACTTAAAAATTTGATTTGTATATATATATTCTGGTAAACAACTACAGAATGCACCTTTAAATTACCGATAATAAGAAAAAATTGTGTGCTGTGCGACCAGTCACACCAGATTACTCCCCCCCCCCCCCGAGAAACTCCTCTGGATCCGCCACTGTTATCTGGTCACAATGACCTAAGATCTTGTGTAATAGAACAGCTCCGGGGGCGGAAAAAAAAAATTATAAAACAATTTTCATCATTTTTCAATAATTCTATATAATTATTTTGATTAATTGGCTTTAATTTTTCATAAGACAAGACAAAACTCGACGAACAAATTCTGAATTTTCTGGAATTTTTGGCAACTCCCATTTTGAGAATTTGGGTATTTTTCTGGACTCTATAACGTCCTCTAGAAGACAGCAAAATTTCGTTTCAAAATTCCAAAGGGAAGTTGGTGACAGACGTGGATACGGACGGCCAGACAGCTATTACCAGGTATATATATAGATCTTCTTCTTCTGTCCTCGCACTTATTATTCCCGCGGTGAAGGGTCGGCGGACCAGGTATGTACAGTATATAGATACTTTGAAAAATTATCGCCGGACGAAATAGACAAGGAGATTGATGGAGATCATTTTATTTCGCATGAGAGAGTAGTCCATCAAGACTGGTATATTATTAATCTCCGGATATTTCTTTTGTTTATATTCTTATTCAAATCAGATTTCGAAAACTTTAAAATATTTCAGAATAATTGATCTTGAGGGGAATCGAAACTTCATTTTCTGATAGCTATTAGTAGGTTTATCCTCTTATTTCCATTATTTTATGATCAACATAATAAAGGAAATCGTCTGAAGGGGGAAGGTATGCTGGAACTGGAAGAAATGCCGACATTAGCTTGGGTAACTTATGGTCACCAAACATGTACTCACAAAGTGTGAACTATCATCCCACTGATATTAGTTATAAATAAAAAATATATCATAATAATGCCTTAGTATCTATTAAATCATGAATTCCAGAGCAGTACTGTACTACTATATCATGAGGAGTACTGTACTACTCTGGAATTCATGATACAGATACTAAGGCATAAAACCAAAAAAGTGAAATGTGGGTTAGGCCGCTCTGGCGCTGATGGCCTCATATATATATATATTGCATTAGGCAGGTAAGTGATTTGGAGACACTTTGGCCCTGAAGATGGATGGCCTCTATCGAGACCGAAACGTCGGCCCAATAAAATATTTAAAGAAAAAATTTGGCTCCAGTCTCTGCTTATGCAATCTTTTCCTTGATACTTTTATCATATTCAATATAACTAGCCACTAGCAGTTTGACTATGATTGATTTTTTCTATAATATCTTCCAGCTTTGGATTTTCTTAAAATTAACAAATTAAACGAGCTTTGAAAAGTCTTAATGAAGACTAATCAACCTACTCCACTAAAATAAAGTCTAATCACCATTCACAATAATAATGATTAAATAAATAATCTTGGAGATGAAAAATGATTTAAATAAAAACAAAACTACGGAAATAGGGATGCTGGCTGGCATGCAGGTGAAAGGGTTTGAAAAGATTTCAGGAGATAAATGCTAATATATTTATTTAATTGTACATTTTGTTAAATCCAACGACTTCTAAAGCAACATTAAATGCTTTTGTTAGGTATTAAAGCTAAAGCGAATCATGCAGAGAGGAAGAAACGTTTTTTTTTTTCTCTTTTTGGCAATTCCTAACTATATGGACCCCAAAATTCATATCGTTATCAGTCTTTGGGCGAAGAATAAAAATAAGAACCGAATAAAATGCATGATTCGCGCTATTCCTTATATTATTATAAAAGTTCATTCACAATTCATTTTCAATTTAATAAAAAAAGATATAATTTCCAAAATTAATTTTTTTTTTTGAATATTATATCTTCTTTTGTATAGAAATTAATAAAATCAAAAGTTCGCTTTGGTTTTGTTTGTATTAAATTTTTTTTTTCCATTTCTTAAATTAAATATCTAAAAAACTTTCTTTTACGGAAGTCTTTCTTTCTTATAAGTAGAGAGCAAGAAAAAAGTCTATTTATTCTTTTTTAGCCAAATAGTCGGTAAAAAGTCTGTTTTTGGCAAAAAAGTCGCTGTCAATTTTAACAGGTAAGTATAAGAGAAAGTAAAATAAATAGAGAGCATATCTCTCAATATCCGAAATATAGCAGAGTTCTTTAGAATTCAATTAAATAAATAAAAAAATTTAATTTCATTAGTAAAAATCTGGTGTGACAAGCAGAGCACACAACTTTCCCTTACCTTGGGTAAGTTGTGAACTGTGCTTGTCACACCAGATCATTTGTGTCGACATATATTTAGTTTTCGCCGATATATTGGAATTTAAGATGTAAAAAATCCCCCCCCCCCCCCCGTGGCCGAGAGTTGTTGACAAATGTCAATTAATAAAGGCCACGGGGTGCTGGTTGGGATCCCAGGCAGTCCGATGAATATTTATTTAGATCGTTTGGATACCAAATGGTTTAAATAAATTTATTATATTAAAAAATTTGAAAAAGTCGGTCATAAAGGACCCCATTTAAAAAAAAAGACTCTGCGAGGCAAAAAAGCGCCAAAAAAGTCGCAAAAGTCTTTTTGGAAAATCTCTAAAAAAAAACGTTTCTTTTTGTGAAATCAGGAAAAGTCTCAAAATTGACAAAAGTCGAAAGACTATTTTTCCGCTCTCTACTCATAAGAAATACAATATATCTGTCCCTAATTCTCTGAGTTCATCTAATAGAAATATTTTTACTCATTGAGTAAAATAAATTTCTTTAGGAAATATCGTAATCAAAATATTTAATTGACTATTTATTGCTGAAACTCGTTAGAGTTATTTAGTTTATAGCGAAAACATCCAGGGAAGAACGTAGGTTTTAGATAAATAACTTCCAATAAATTGATACAGGAAAGAGGGCAGTCAATAAGTGAAGTGAGCCTCTCAAAAAAACTCAAGTGTTGAGACGTTTCGGCTTTATTCTGCAAAAAAAACAACTTGAATATTAATTAATGTATGACTTTCCAGCTCTAATTGACAGAATAAAGCCGAAACGTCTCAACCCTTGGGAGTTTTTATTTAATATAGAGGCTCACTTATTGGCTGCCAACTCCTCTGTCTTGTTATCGAATTGTGAGAAGAATTTTGTAGAATCAATTTGATTTAAATTTTTTAATTCTAAAAAAAAACATAAATGAATTTTCTAGTAAATCCTCAAATTGATGTGCGTCATTAAAAATTCTCGTTCGTCCAAGGGCGGATACAAGGGGGGGGGGTAATTACCCCCCCCCCCCCCGAGATTTGAAAAAACGGGAAAAATTTTAGAAACCGCGAACGGAGCATGAAAAATTTTTGGTTCCGCAAACGGGACATGTGAAAAATTTGGTTCCGCGAACGGCACATAAAAAATTTTTTGGTTCAGAAAAAAGGTGAAATATTTTTCCGGAAAGGGAAAAATTTTTGGTTCCGCGAACGGCCAGAAAAAATTTTTGGTTCCGCGAAAAACAAAATTTTTCGTAGAAAAACTTTTGAGAACAGGCCCCCCCCCCCCCGAAAAAAATTTCTATATACGCCTCTGGTGCTGTGCGACGAGTCACACCAGATTACCCCCCCCCCCCCCCCCCGAGAAACACCTCTGGATCCGCCCTTGCGTTCGTCTCTTATTTTCTTTCACTTGAAAATGTTTAAAACATTTTTTGATTAATATATAATTGTATTAGTATTTAAATTTTTACTAATTTCAAGGTAGACGAAGAGAAAAGTTCTTTCTGTTTTAATACAAACAAAACTCAAATTTATAATTTTAATTCTCCATTCATTTAAATAAAAACATTTCTGCAGTATTATCAAACATGAAATTGACTTTGCAGATTGAATAAAAAATCGTCTGAATCAGCATACGAATTATCAAACATTAAAGATGGAATCGACTACCAACGACAAGACGTTTTAACGAATACATCATTTTTAACGAATCAATTTACGCTTTTTTTTTTATCAAACTATGCGTTTTCGAACGTTTTCTTGAACTAACTCCGCCATAAGAATTCTTACCATTTAGTAAATGAATGTATCTAATTTCCCAATAAATTAAAAATTGCTTGAAAATCAAAAATATTTTATATATAGGCCTATAGCCTATTAAATTTTGAAAATTTTAGCAATGAGTTTCATTTAATATATCTTCATCTTATTTTTAGAATCCAATAGATTTTTAAAAACATTAAATTATTTTAATAATTCCACTATTGAGATTAAAAAAGTGTTCTCAGAGTATATTGAAGCGAAGCAAGAGAAAATAAAATGGGGAGAAAAGTAGAAGAAAAGAAATAAGGGGTCAGAGGGAGAGCTCGAACATATGGCCAGTCGACATGGTCATCAACATCTCGTTGTGTTGGATGGCACGCCAAAGCTTGACCTCGCCCGAACTGTAAGCAAACATGGAAATCGAACAGCTCCTCACCCCCAGCAACCCGGAAATTGAAAACGGAGCACATCAACTAGTCTAATTCTATTCTTCAGCAATCCCTCCGGTGTTCAATATACAAGAAATTGAAACAAATGCGTCTATTCAGAGAGGCATAAGCATATATGATTTTTTTCGAAGGGAGGGGAGCGAACTCATTTTTGAAGATTTATCTCTCCTCCCCCCCCCCCCCACATGTTCTGTTCAAAGACAAAGTTTTATGATAATTTTTTTAAATGTGTTTATCGCTTTGTTCTTTCCAAAAAGATTAATATAATAAGAAGAAACCATTGTGGTGGCGACGTTTCGAGAACATTATCAAGACCACAATGGTCGTTAGTATGTGCACCAACATAATACCATTTCGATGAACTTTATTTATACTCAGGCCTAAGCAGAAAAGTTATGCAACTTTGTTGGATAATTTTTTTTTTTAAGGGGACAAAACATGTTGTCGTTTGTTTTTAAATTTAAGTATTAATAAAATAAATAAATAAAAAATTCAACGCCTATGGCTTTTCAATTTGACTTTGTATAAATTTGCCAAATCATTGTTTAAATAAAATTTCAATAATAGATTCACTTATTTAACATTTCAGGACTATCAGGGTCCTCCGTTTCACCAGGGGATTACTAGGCCGCAACTCAGGGGGGCAGTTTGGTCATTGGCCCTGGAAGTGGCAGTTATTAAGAAACGATGGAAAAGGGAAAAGTGATTGCAATCAAAAGTATCAAAATGAATTAGCAGATGCGAATTTAGGCCTTTGCCGCAGGGGCTCCAGCCACTCCCTTTAGACCACCCCAGCAGAAAAATCTTTGAGACTTGATTCCTAAACCTTTTAACATTAAATACTTACATTATATTTGAAAACAATGCTTGGCTTAGTAAGAGTGACGGTGCAGAAGAGTAAGGAGTGGGCGGCATATTATAATTTAGTAGGAGCCCCCCCCCCCCGGTATAAACCCTGTACTGATTTCATGCTATGAGTGTTAGGGTTGTGAGATTTGCCGCATAAATAAATAAGATTTGCGCCTCTGTACATATTCATAGAGAATCTAATTTCACAAAACACGAATGCATCGCTCAGATCTGAGACAAACTTCTTATAGTTTTCTTTGAAAACATTCTACTAATTTTTAAATTTTCCCTTAAATTAAATACCAAATAACCTTGCTCGACTTTTGCAAAGAAAAACTGGTGGAGGGATTACTGAAGTTTATAAATGAAAAAAGAATATTATTTCTTCTTCATTTGAACTCTAATTTCCCTATTTTTATTAAAATGCAGAGAAACTATCCCCAAATAATATTATCTAAAATGAAATTCTAAATTAAGAATTTGAGTTTATATTGTATTTTCATTTATGAAATTTTTAGTGTCTTAAAATTTGAAAATTATTATAAAAAAAAAACATATGAAACAATTTGGATTTTCCAAATGAAATTCTTTTTTGAAGATTTTTTTAAATTTTAATTAACAGATAATTTCTGATTAATCAAAGGTGCAAGCTCACTTTTTAAATTTCTCTCTCTAGAAGATAAATGATGGTAAAAAAAATAGATCTTTCTAATTTATTAATTAAAAATGCTTTTTTTAAGGTCTTTTTCGGCATCTAAGGCCATGTAGACCCCATCCCTATTTATTTCAAATGATTGGTAGCCAATTCAAATGAAATGAATTTTTCTCGCTTGGGACGGGAAGCGAACCCCAGGACCCTAGGCACGAGAAGCTAACTATCTTCTCACTGAGCCACGGGTCACGGGCTAATAAAAATGCAATTTGATTTAAAATTGCAACTATATATTCATTCATTGCTTGTTAATTTTTCTTTTATGACACCTTATATTTCAAAATGAAAATATATTTTCTACTATAATCGCTTAATTCTAATCCAAAAAAATAATAATTTGTTACTCACTTTCCGGCTGTGAAGAGAATTCCACTCTTGTTGGCTTTGACGGCATTGATGGGAGATGAGTGGGCCTTGATGGTGGCCAGGCATTGGCAAGTGTCGGACGACCAGAGTTTAACCATTCCAGCCCGGCATGCTGATACCAAGAGACGGCCTTCTTGAAGGAGAGTCAATCCACAGACCCAATCCTTGTGCGCGTTGTTCATGGACTGGAACATAACAATAATATAAAATATAATAACAATTCAAAAACGATATTTTTCTTTCAAGATTTTCGGGGTGATATTTTAATCAGATAAAAGTAGCCTATTCAAAAGCTTTGTACTGGCTGGATGTTGTCCTATTTAAGGTAAATATCCTATTTAAAAATTGTAATAGAGATTTATTTTTGCAGAAATATCCATGTATTCTTTTCGTATGGGAAATATTATTAATGAAGATAATTATTAAATAAAGAAACTGCATACTGACAGATTGTGAGTCATTTTATTGGCTGCTTCTGCCCATAATTATCCATCAATAGTAGATAGGTCTTTTCAGACCAAACAGTGGCGTAGCGAGGGGGGGTGCAAGGGGGGTCGACAGCCCCGGGCGCTACTCACAAAGGGGCGCCAAAGGTTGCAAACAAAAAATTGCTTGATAATTTGTATTTTTTTTTTTAATTTTTTATTGATTTCTGGAAAATAATATATTTTAAATTTGGTACAATGAACGCCACACTAAGTCCCCACTTGATAGCTCTAGTCTTAAGTAAGACTGATATGGTATGAAATATGGTAAATGGTGAAATAATTTTAAATTTTAAAAAGGTAAAAGGAAAATCATCTGTACCAGATTTGTAGGTTTGACCTTTTCGGTCATTAAAATTATTTCACTTTACACCATATACTTAAGGCTAAAAACTATCAAGTGGGGACTTAATTGTTGCGCCACACAGTGTATATATAATAATTTAGTATATTTCATATAATGTATGGTTTTCGAATGGAGGGGTGGTGATAAAAAGATATTGTGCCCCGGGCGCAGAGTTAAGCTCGCTACGCCACTGAGCCCAAATATAAAATATATAAATAATTCATTTATTTATTTTATTAAAATCTATTACAATAGATTTCAGACCGTCAGGTTTCGCCTACTCTGCTGCAAGCCTTCCTCAGTGAGGGCTGGATCTAAATGGTAGAATATAATAAATTAAAAATTAAGTAATTGATTTTATTAGAATTATAAATTATTATACCTATAAGGTGAGTATTATATTCGCATTTAGATCTATTACATTAAAAAATATGGGAGTCATATCAATAAATAATGCCATGTATACAAACTTCACTTTGCTCGTCAATCACACAATGAACAAGTTCAATTTTATATTTTAAATAAATATTTCATAAAAGAGTAGCTGAGGCGATTAACCTGACATCTAGCGGTCTTATCAATTTACACTTGCATAAACACAAAGACAAAGCAAAAATAAATCCAGCCCTCACTGAGGAAGGATTACAGCAGAGTAGCCGAAACCTGACGGTCTGAGATCTAATAGATTTTAATAAAATAAATATATGAATTATTCAATTAAATATTTAATTGTATAAATTTCGCAGCTCACAAACGCGATGTATATAATATCTTAAATATTATATGTAATTTCTTATTTATTAATATTTGGGCCTGAAAAGACCGATCTCCTTTCCAACTATCAATATTATTCGGCCGATTTTTGAATTTAAACGGTTATAAAATCACTGTACAAATCCAATACAGTGGATTATTTTATAAAAAGAAACAAAAACTTACCATGATAAGTTCTTGTCTTGAGAGATCCCATTTTTTGATGCACATATCACGTGATCCACTGAAAAGTGTATCGTTGGAGAGAGCCAACGATTGAATGCCATCATAATGGGGTGGGTTGAGATTCATTTTCGGTGGAAACACTGCGCCTGCCGCTGTTTCATTTACTTCAAATACCTAAGAGAAAATTAATTAGCCATGAATAAAATAATTTTTATTAAATTTATATTACCCTTTACCTTAATGTAATGATCTTTACTTCCAGTAATGACAAGATCTTCCGAATCCGGAGATTCGATCGACTGCTAGACACATGACAGCAGCCTGATGACCGCCACTCAATTTCGCTGTGGGATTCAAATCTATAAAAAATAAAAAAATTATATACTGTATATATATATATATATATATATATATATATATATATATATATATATATATATATATATATATATATTATATATATATGCGAAGACAAGTTTTCTCGGGTTAAGTCGCGTGGGGTTGCTGAGATTTTACTCGACGTTTCGGCTCTCCTTTTGGAGCCATTTTCAAGAGAGAAGGAAGTTAGGAGGTAATGGTGGAGGGGGGTTGTTTACGGGGTCGCAGTCTTCCTGGTCCCCAGGTCAATTTGGTGGATGACTCCGAGGCGTGGATTGGTCTCTGAGAACTGGAGGAAGGTTGGGTGTGTGTAATTGTGTTCGGTTTAGGTTGACTACGGGGCCTCAATCTGCCTACTCCCCAAGTCGGTGTATTGGTGGTGTGTTTGGTGGATGCCTCAGAGGTCTGGGTTTGTCTCTGAGGAATGGACAGTGGTTGGTTCTGTGTAATCGGGTTTGTGTTTGGTTTGGGTTGACTTTGGGGCCTCAATCTGCCTACCCCCCAAGTCGGGGTGTTAGCTCTTGGTTCCCGGGGTCTCAACCTGCCTACTCCCCAGGCCGAGAGCAACTGACTGCGAGCCGGAGGTGCAGGTCCTTTTATACCTGTTGCCGGGCATGTGGGCGTGGCTTTGGGAGTCACGTGGCTGTCTCTGATTGGCTGGGCCTGGTCTGGGGGCGTGGCTTTGGGAGTGACGTGCCTGTCTCTGGTTGGCTGGGCTTGGTCTGGGGGCGTGGCTTTGGGAGTGACGTGCCTGTCTCTGGTTGGCTGGGCCTGGTCTGGGGGCGTGGCTTGGTTTGTTGAGATGGATTTGCTGTTGGATATGTTACGTTTGTTTGTGATTGTTTGTGTTTGTTTTGGGGACGTGATATTGTTGTTTCTGGACAGTTTTGGAGTGTGTGAAGTCTTTGTATTTGTGTGAGCCTTGGTTTGGAATTTAACGTCGAGTAAATCTCAGAACCCCACGCGACTTAACCCGAGAAAACTTGTCTTCGCATACATCCGGTCGCGGAAACCTCCAAGAACAATATGTATGACTTAACGCAGAGCACACAACTTTCTCTTACCCCCTTCCGAAGGATAAGAGAAAGTTGTGTATCATGCTTGCCACATCAAATTTTTGTGTCAAGATATATTTAGTTTTAGAAACGATGTAATTCTGTCGCCTCCTTAGAGCGGGCGCTGACGGCACAGCCTCTTTGCGCATTTACGCCCCTGGGCTATAAAATCTATTCTATAAATGAGAAATACGAATACCTGCGCAGATCCCATACTCGTACCCTATCACCAGCTGCGGTGTATAGAGCCGAGCCAGCAGGATTCAAAGCAACAGCGGTTAAGAGAGACTCTCCGGCAGGTAACTGCATCGTGGACAACAATGGACCTGAAGCTGTTACTCCCGACGAACTATAGAAAAAAATTATTAAAATCTTTTTCTAGAGCATTTATGGACATATTTTCAATACTTACCATAAGGTTTTGATGCATTTCGAATCTGAAGCACGCAAATCCCAGATTTTAACGAAACATGATGAGGCAGAAAAAACTAATCGTGTGGCCTCATCGTAGTGCACGGCGACGACATTGTTGGGATGAACTCGTAGCGTTTCTCGCTCTAATCCCGTTTCCAAGTCCCATACCTTAACAGTTCGATCTGTAAACAGGATATATATTAAAAGGAGCCTTTTATTGAAAAAATTGAGCAATAATATCTTATTACCTTTAGAAGCACTGAAGAGGAACTGATCAGTGGCATCGAGGGCGAGAACTGCTCGGGTATGACCCTCCGCCACATGCGTGCAGAGTAATGGCGCCTTCGGCAACATCTGTTTAAAAAGCATACTTTTTTTTTATTTAACTTATTTTTTCAACTAAATCTGGGATTGTACAATATAATTTAAATCAAGATAATATATATATATAGTTTTAATAAGCCACCACTACCTTGGCCAAAATCAAATAAATCTTACTTTTTCAAGGCCACCAATTTTAGTCTTTTTTTTTTAAAAACATCCCGATGAACTATAGTTTTGAAATTTGATAGTTGCGGGTTATTTTTTTATGACAATTAATGATTTTTTAATTGGATCAAAATAGACCAAACTAATCTTCTTCTTCTCTCCTAGTCTTGTCCCGCGAGGCGGACTACACTCTTTCCCTTCAACCCTATCATACGTTTTTACGACCGGAAGAAATAGGACAGGCCTGCCCGTCGCACGGTCTGACGCCAGTTGAAAAGAGGAAGGAAGAGACAGACATTTAAAGAACTGAAGGACTGCCTGTCCCAGCTCGGGCAGCTCGTGGTCGCCATCCACGTACCCACAAGATGTGGGCCCCTGAGCAAAAATAGACCAAACTAATGTGGTACTTTATTTGAAGCCTCAAACAAATTAGTCAATTTTTAAGACTCTTCCCGATGAGCTAGAAATTTGATATTAATGGGTCAATTCCTTTTTTTTAATGAGTTTGCTGTCTCTATAAAAAAAAGACTAAAAAGTTTAAAATAAAAATATAAACAAGGCTCTACCTAGTTAAAAATATAATAAAAAATAATTTAAAAAAAATGCTTTTATTTAAATTGAACTAAAAAGAGAGAAATAATTTCATTTTTGTTGTTCAAATTGTTGAATATTTATGACTTAAAATAAAAGCGTGGGCGCTTCAAGGGGATTCCGAGAATCTAAGAATAGACAATTTCTTAAGATATTAATGAGCGACCCACGCTTTTATTTTAAGTCATATATATTTGAACAAAAATGTAATTATATTTTTTAGTTCAATTTAAATAAAAGTATTTTTTTTTTTTATTATAAATATTATATTTTTATTTATATAGGCCTACCATAATCACACTCATATAAAATATGAACACTAACCTTGCCATTATACTGGTGGATGACTCCCTGACCAATGGGTTGTTCAAATCCGCTATTAGTTGATGATGTAAGACGTGAAAACACATTTTCCTCGCGGCTTGTCTGCCGTCGGTAGGAAGGCGGCGATCCGGGAGGGCTGGTGTCCAAGCCTTGGTCCCTGGGATCATCATTTAGGACCAACCAGGATGGTGAGGAAAAGGAGAAGGAAACGCGCCGGGTTAAGCAGGTTACACGCAAAAGCTCTAGATTAGTTTCAAATATCAACACAACAAACACACTCACAAACACACGAACATTCGCACACGCATAATTCTACTTGGTTATTATAAATATAAATGATTATGAGCAAACCAGATTTAAAATAAACACCCAATGTTATTTGGATGATATTAGAAAAACAAAAAGGATTTATTATGAGTAGAAAACTCGATGAGCCCCAGTTACTTCACCAAAATACGGAAATTCAAAATATATGATTACACCAGATATATATATAAAGATGATTTGATAATGTTAAAGGTAAAAATAATTTATTTAATCTATATATTATTAGAAAAATAAAATATTTATTAATTGGAGATATTATTATAGCTGTAGTATTATGCCAAAGGTAAGAAGGAATAATCCACAAGAATGCAGCCAAATTTTATTTCATTTCATTTAATAAAAATTCAGTTTCGTTCTACTTCTATGTGCTAGGCTCTATTTCCTCCCATATACCAGGTATACAAAAAACAAGTGGTAAAGCCCGTCGAGGGCTATGCCCCCTGAACCCCCTTGCTGGTGCGCAGGTGAGCAAATGCATCAAATTTATTCTTACCCACTGTTTGGAAATTTTGCAATTGCTCACAGAAGGCGAGTTTCAAATTTCCCTCTCTAAATCCACTTCCTTTAACTCTGCCCAATCAGCGAGACAATACCCACATACATAGGAACAGGAAGTCAGTAGCTAGTGCTTTATATATTATTAATGTTAATGATATTTTGAGATTTAAGATTACCTTTATCGCTATAATAGTGAATGTATTGTATAAATACATAAAGACAAAATCACAGCCCCGAAGATGGTTCAAACCCAAACCGAAACGTTAGCACGAGATTAAGGATTTTTTTTTAATTAAATGAAATAAAATTTAGCTGCATTCTTCTTGTGGATTATTCCTTCTTACCTTTGGCAAAACATTTATTGATATTTTAAAAGTTCTGACGATGATACTAAATCGTAACTGAAAAATTTGCAAACAGTCGAACTAAAAAACATTTATAAAAAAATTTTATTTAATAGTATCTACACCGACCATCCGTGTTTTTGTGAAGGCTCATCGAGTTTTCTATCCTTCATCCCAGAATCAAAAAATTTTTAGGATTTATTATAATAAAAAAAATTTGTTCCTTTAATTTACCAATAAGTTAAAACAGTTTCTAATTCTGATAAAGCAGGTTCTAAATAAGTTAACGAATATCTTAAAGGGATACTCGTGTTTATCCGTTCCATTGGTGAATGAGGATGGCTTCAAAAAAATAAAAAATAGTTTTAGTCGATCTCATTATTAATTAAAAATATTAATAAAATAATTTAGAAATTACCGAATCATTCAAGTTTAAGGCCCAGCAGTTTTTTAAGCACGTTAGTATTAATAATTCGACTATTTACGGTCTTAGTAATCTCATTTGAAACCTGCTCTATAAAAACAATTACTAAATAATACAATTTTAAATAAAAATATTGATCAAAAATAAGCACCTCTCTCTCTCTACTTCATTTACTATTGTTAAGGTTAATTTTTCAAAATAAATATAAAAAGTAAAACAAAAATTGTAAATGCAAAATTTTTGAATGAATTTGTTATAGGCTATTTACACATTAATAAAAAAGTAAAAAAAAGTGGATAAGTCAGTGTTTTCAGAAAATTCCATTATTAAAAAATAAATTAGGAATAATTTGATATGAATTTAAAAAAAATTGCTTTTTTCTTCTTTATCATTCATTCATTTATTTTTTTTTGGAAGGGAGGAAGGGGGGGGGGGGTGTGGACGATCACCCACCTTCTTCAAATAGACTAAATAAATTTTAAAGAATTATAGATTTTTATAATTTCTAGCAGCCGTTTAAGATTTCAACTCTATAACGGCAGAATATATATATTTTTTTTTTATTCGAGGGGGAGGAGAGGTTTGAACCCCCAATCCCCTCTCTGGACTTGGCAAAGGAAATTTTCTATAATCACAATCAGAAAGAATTTAATATTGTAATTGTGGCTGTTGAGTTGCATCAAGAGACTGGCAGCCAAATTTTTTTCTTTAAATATTTAAATGGGCTGACTTTTCGGTCCCGATAGAGGCCATCTTCAGGGCCCAATAACTGCCAAGAAAGTGTATATATTTTGCATTAGACAGCTATGTACAATGCATTAGGCAGCTATGTATAATAAATATTAGACAGCTATGTATAATGCATTGAAAGTTATGTATAATGCAAAATATATACACTTTCTTGAAAGTTTTCGACCCTGAAGGTGGCCTCTATCGAGACCGAAAGGTCGGCCCAATAAAATATTTAAAGAAAAAAATTTGGCTGCCAGTTTCTGTTTTCGCAACCCTTCCTTGATACAGAAAGGACTTCTTAAATAAAACCATACTATATTTTTAAATTTGTTTAAGATTATTAGGAGAATTTTTAATTATAGACCACATTTTTGTATTAAATATTTATTAAAAATATATAAATACTGTACAACGTTTCGACTGCTTATTCTGCAGTTGAGTCGGAGCAAGTGCACAGTACTTGATAACGGCTGCAGAATAAGCAGTCGAAAGGTTGTACAGTATTTATATATTTTTAATGAATATTTAATACAAAAATGTGGTCTATAATTAAAAATTCTCCTAATAATAATTTTTCAAACTACAAAAGCTTTTTTTAATATCTTTTTCGGCATCTGAGGCCATTTAGACCTCGCACCTATTTATTTCAATTGATTGCAAAATAATAAATAAAAAAATTTGATTAAAGAAAAAAAAAGCAATTATTCAATTTTTAAATGACTTGATATAACGTTAACAATTAGTAATAAATTCTTAATTGGGATAATATTAATTAAAATATATATTAATCTAATCAGTCAATTTTGTACCGGGGTTAGTGATGTTTTTTTTTTTGTTAATTTTTCTATTATACTCAATTAGTGAATAAGCTGATTTCAATTAAACCTGTGATAAAATGGGAGGGATCGGGGGGGAGAGATTTCATTTGGGGACTCAAGACCTGTAAATAGATGATCTTTTAAGTTGATAGAAGAATGATGAGTGATGATTGGAAATGGATAAAAGAAAAGAGCAACTTACATAGAACCGTGAAGGGGTCGACGTGTAACTTTAGGCGAGGTCATCTCGTTATTCATCACAGACGAATTGGTATTAAGAAATTTTCGAGCTGCCCCCGGAGAACGACATGCCTCAACTCGACTCTGTAATCTGCAAAACAAAACCGAATTAAAAAAATCTGGTCCGACAGCACACAACTTTCTCTTATCCTTAGAGAAAAAAACTTACTTAAGTGAGGCTGGCGCAGTGAGGAGTCTCTTGAGTGAGACTTGAGTGTCCTCAGGATTCTCGTCGTTAGCTGGAGCACCCGGATACGCTCCCGTTGTAGGATAGAGAAGGTCTTCAGGAGCGGCGGTTCGCCGACGGAGCTTAAGTTCTCGACGAGTGAGGATAGGCCTCGCAAAAACGCCATCGTTGCTGCCATTTGAGGACGAAACATAAAAGGATCTCGATTCAAAATATGAATCAAGATAATTTAAGTTTAGTAAAAAATAAAAATAAATAGGCCTAAATAAATAAATAATAATGATTATTAAAATGAATTTTAACAAATAAATAAAATATTAGAAGGAATTTTTTATTATAAAGTTTTTTTATTTGTTAAACAGGAGGTGGCCTGAGATGAGAGATGTATATATACGTATATATGTTACACCGAATTGACAAAATTGCTTATTTCATGAAATCGACAAACCCTCGATAGTATGAATGAACTGTCACTTTGCAAGTCAATATGACGCCTGATTTACATATATCAACTATTTTACATAGAGTTGCCGAAGGCTGCTCATTTTTATTTTTTAAGTAATATCCAAACGTTTCGAGCTGAACGGTTTTGGACCGAAGCTACCCGAACCGAAGCCGAGAAAATTTCCTAGTTGTTTTAAATTTTTTTTTTCTAAAGGAAAACCGACCTCAACAAGACCGAACCTGGCAAAGTCGGGACCCTTGCAAGTTGTTTTTAATCATATACGAATCTCCAGCCTAGAATTCCCTGAGATAATGTTTTAAAAGTATTTGTTCTTCGTTTCAGACAAATTTCTTTTTCTTTATTGAGCTTAACCTCTAACACTGACAATGGATTCGATTTAATTTTGCTGTTTTTTACTTGTCTCGATATCCTTTACTAGCACAATTGATAATATCACAAAGGTTTTGTATCTTTGAGTATTTGAAGCCCTTAAATAACTAAAAAACAAACATAATCATATAAAACCCTATGCAAAATAGTTGATATATGTAAATCAGGCGCCATGTTGATTTGAAAAAGTGACTGTTCATTCATACTATCATACTATCTATCTATTGTTCAATGCGTGTGCAAAGAATAGTTACTTACTTCGTGAATTAGGCAAAAATTTTGTTGCTGAATTCGCGAAATAGGCATAAAATTTACTAATACACGAAAACGGTAAAATTTTGCCGATTTCATGAAATTAGCAATTTCGTCACTTCGGCGTAACATATATGGACCCTGTTTTGCATTAGTGTGTCAAGCGCCAAAAAATTAAAAATTGAGTCAAGCACGGAATATTGTTTCAAATGCTATAATTAATAGTATTTTTTATGAAATATGTCCTAAAAAAAAATTATATTTAATGTTACTTGCACAATTGACAAAAAAAAAATTATATATAATCTAATCAAAACAAAAAACTTTAATGTTAATTTTCTCAAATCTCGGATAGGTGGCGCTTGACACACTAATGCGTAACAGGGTCCATATATACATCTCACCTCCAGAAAGAGCCAAAGAGGTTTATCCTATCTTTAGAAATATGAAATCATGTTAGGAATCCTCAAATAAAATTAAATTTTCTAATTTGCCAAGAAACGAGGAACGTAATAATATTTTTGAAGCAAATAGAAAATTGTATTGTTATTTTTAAAAACCCCTTAGTTTAGTAAAAAGTCAAAGGATTAAAGCTTACTTATCAAATAAGGTGGGAGAGACACTTCGTGAGGAGTGTTCGGAGCTGGTACTGTTAGGCGAGACAGCTCCTCCAGCTACACTTCCTCCTCCGCTTCCAGCAATCTCGTTTAGGCTACTTGTTTGCGATGTTGAAATCGTTGTGGTTGTACCTAAATTCGTAGGCGCGGTGGTTGATGATAATAGTGCTGAGCTTTTCGGTTCGGTCCCCATTAAAATTCCTACTTCACTCAATTCCGATGTGGTTAGTACGTGTTGTAAAAGTTGTCGTTCTACGCTGCTCTCCCGTTGAACCTACACATTTTTTTATTATTAATTAATGTTAAAAAAAACTTTTCATGAGCATAGAGAGCAGGATCATAGAGGATGAAGTTGAGGCAGCTTGTAATAGTATATTACCTCATTAATTTTAGCTTCAAGTTCTTTAACTTCAAGCTCTTTCTGCGCTGCTGTATAACTTTGATTTACAGTCATATTATAAAGTTTTTCAATTAAATATCTAGCCTCAGCAATATCCTCTAAATTGCCAACAACTGTGGAGACACCAGCTGAGTCAAAACTCTCCTAAAAAAAATTGTTTTAAATTAATTTTAAAGATATTATTTAAAATTAAGAAAAATTTAATTACCTTCGATTCTTCAATTTGAATAATATTACGTTGTGCTTCTGCTATGGATTCATGAATATAATCAATTGTGGCTTGCATCGATTCTATTTGGTCATCTAAATCTCGTACAAGATCGTCACGACGATTGAGAAGGGCACGATCACGTTTTTTAGTTAATTGCTCAAGTGTGTGACTGAGGGATTCCCGTTCTTTAAGATGTCTATAAGAACAAAATTATTATCAGTTGCAGTGGTGTATACAATATATTTATTTATATGTATAATCAAAAATAAAATTGTATCTATATACAGGGTGTCCCAGGTATCACGCACCCCATTGTTGGGATCGAAAGAGAAAAATATTCTGAGCCCAAAAATCCATGTTTGGAATTTTTTGATTAAGTAGTTAATTAGTAATTAATTAATAAAAGTGACCAATCAGGAGCGGGCTACAGAAGAATAGAAAATAAGTGGAATAGTAGTAGATAAATGACAGAGAAGCTTCACGTAAATTGTTTTGGTTAATTAATAAAAAATAATAATTATTATTGAAGTACAAAAATAATAATCTCAAAATAAATGACAGAGAAGTTTCAGCTGAATTGTTTTGGTTAATGAATGAAATAATAATAATAATTTTTGAAATACAACAATTAAAGACTTAGGATTAATGACAAGAAAGCTTCAGACGAATTCTTTTGGTTAATTATTAAAATAATAATAATTATTATTGAAATAAAAAAATAAAAAACTCACAATAAATGATAGAGAAACATTAGGTAAATTGTTTTTGTTAATGAAAAAAATAATAATAATTTTTGAAATAAAATTAAATACTCGAAATAAATGACAGAGAAGCATTAGGTAAATTGTTTTGTGCCTTTAATTGTTGTATTTCAAAAATATTATTATTATTTCATTCAGGGGCGTATATAAGGGGGGCCCCCCCCGAAATTTCCCAAACACATATACATATATAGGGATATACAGACATCAGCGCAACAAATTTTTCCGCAGGATGGAAAACTTTGGTTCCGCAAAGGAAAAAACGTTCCGCGAAAAATTCGTGCGAAAAAAAATTTAGTTTCTTAAAAAAAAAAATTTTCCGCAGAAAAATTTTTGAGTTCAGCCCCCCCCCCCCCCCGAAAAAAATTTCTATATAGGCCCCTGATTTCATTCATTAACCAAAACAATTTACGTGAAGCTTCTCTGTCATTTATCTACTAATATTCCACTTATTTTCTATTCTTCTGTAGTGCGCTCCTGATTGGTCACTTTTATTAATTAATTACTAATTAACTGAGGTTGTGTTTATATGTGGGGTTTCACTGGGATATGTGAGTAAAATCTCTTTCGATCCCAACAATGGGGTGCGTGACACCTGGGACACCCTGTATATCGAATGGCGTATTTATCAATATTTATTCCCCCCACGGTAAAAATTAAAATAACTAACCTCTCCATATCACGTTCCAGGGTGGCAATCGTTTGTTTATTTAAAGAGATCTTGTTGATGTTATTCTCAAGTGTCTGCCATTTGTGCTTGCATTGAGCGGGTGATGAACGTTTCTTAAGTTCAGCAACGACGGCGGGATTATTTTGTGGTGTGGAAGGCAAACGGCCTGCTGCTTTTCGGCTGAGGCCACCACGGGCCTGTTTCCTTAATGCTGTTACCTCCTCTTGTTTACGCCGTAACACCACCTGGTAGATAGACAAGCAATAATATTAAAGACACATTTATAGAGAAAAATAAAATATTACTTAGACGTAGCCAGAAATCTCAGGGTTCAAGAGGATTTGCCCCTGTCATATACGCTAATTGTTACAAAAATAAATAAACATATAATTAATAGTTCACAAAATACATTTGTGCTACATTATTTTAATTTATAATTTACGTATACGAATACGAATACACTACACCCCCCCCCCCCCCCTTATAATTTTCTTAAATCACGAGCAGTTTATTAAAAGAAATTTTGACGTCAAAGAAATACTTTATGGACAAATTTTTTGTTTTCATATGATATTTGTGTTATTCATATGATTTTTGTTTTCAATTAGTTATTTGAAAGTAATTATTTTTCTATTTACTAAAAAAAACGTTTGTTCCATTTTGTTTTTCATAATTTGAATATTTTTTTTTTTTTTTTTTTTTTTTTGTATTTGTGAAATAGAATATCTTTCCCAAGGATTTGGACCAAGAGATTAATTCAAAGTCAAAAAGTTTTTAATAAAACCTTATTTGACCCCAAACAATGTTTCGTCCACTTGATGTAGGACTTCTTTAGTGGTTGGAATCAAGGGCGGATCCAGAGGTGTTTCTCGGGGGGGGGGGGTAATCTGGTGTGACTCGTGGCACTGCACACTATTTTTTCTTAATTTCTGTAACTTAAAGGCCCATTCTGTACTTGTTTGCCAGAATATAAATACAAATCAAATTTTTAAGTATTAATTTTTAAAATTTTACATTCAAAATACATTTTTTTTTTTTTTTTTCGAAAAAAAAAGTATTTTTTTTCAAATCTCAGGGGGTAATCACCCTTTACCCCCCCCCCTTGTATCCGCCCTTGGTTGGAATCAAAGAAAGCCATATTATAAAAAATCAAACAGTTCAGTTTTAGCAAAAATATATCGACATGTTTCTTTTCCTTCTTACTAATAAGGGGATCCCACGGGTGGTGGGTCACCGATATTTTTTTAAACTCATAGGATTTGAAGATTAGTGTCTGGACATCGATTTCGAAAAGCAGTAGGATGTTGCACTACTCAAAAAAACTCGAGAAAATTGACTTTAAAGATTTCCGAGTTCTAGAATAATTTTGTTATATGCCAAACGGGTAGAGCTCCAGTCTTGTAAACAAGAAGTTAAATTCTTGTTGAGGACATTTGTTTTTTTTATTTTAATTCTATATCTGAATAGATCTCCTATATTAACAAAAGAAATTGAATTGATAAAAATGAAATATTAATTTACAAATATTTAATCGTAATATTTTTTCATTATAAATTAACATCTTTTATTATTAATTACCATTTGCTACACACTGAAAATACAAATATTTACTGTATAATAAATTGAAATTTGGAATAAAAATTGAAAACATCTTATTGTTTAATAAAACGAGACGTTGCATATATTTTCATATATCATATTGGATGTGTAAAGACATGGCAGAACGGTGAAAAATGTAGGCGAGTGGTATTTAAAAATAAAAGATGTTAATTTATATTGAAAAAATATATTAATTAGTATTTCAATTTGATATGTGTTAATATGAGAGATTCAGTATTTACAGATATAGAATTAAAATAAAAAAAAAAAGGTTTCAAACAAGAATTGAACTAGGAACTTCTTGTTTACAAGACGAGGGCTTACACTCGGTTACTTGCCACTGTTGGCATATATCAAAATAATTCAAACTTATAGAACTCAAAAATCTTCAAAGTCGTTTTTGAGTAGTGCATCGTACTGCTTTAGGAAATTGATGTCCAGACACTAATCTTCAAATCCTGAGTTTAAAAAAAATCGGTAACCCACCACCCGTGGAGTCCTCTTGTTAAACTAAAAACTTTTTGACTTTTAATGAACCTCTTGGTCCAAATCCTTGTGAATTGTGTATTGTAAAAATGTTCCTGAGCTTCATCTAGAATATCTTTGTTTTTGTATCAATGAGGGGTCTGCTATTAATAAAAATTGTCCATTTTTACTGAATATTAAAATGTGGCGTTTTCGATAAAAATATCAATATTTTATGATGAAGTTTTAAATGTATAATTTGCCTTTATTAAATTAGAAGAGGGAAAAATAAAGAATGATCGATCCAAAGATAAAAGGAGAAAACAAATTACTTCTTTGGCTCGTTTTTCAGCCTCCAATGAACGGATTTGATTGTCTCTCCGACGAGTTTCTTTGCGTAATTGTGCAATCTCTCGAGCGCGACGCAATTCTACCTCCTTATGCTTGCTGTTCTCTTCACGCATTCGGGTCATCAATTTCACCTGAAATAATAAAATAATTTTTATTAAAATATATGCATATTTGTTTCTAATGTATTTATTATTTACTTTGGCTCGTTTCATCTCGTCAAGATCGCTCTTTAATTGGCGCAACTGATTTTCATGCTGAGATTGATTGCGCAATAACCGAGCATGTTCCTTTTGTGCAGATTGTAACCGACGTAATTCTTTTTGCATGTCCGATAATTTCTTTTCATATTGATCACGAACCTTCTTAATTTTATCTGGTGGTGCTTTCGTCTGTTGATTATCTAAAAAAAAAAAAAGAGAAAGAAAAACAGTTTTATAAGATATAATTATGATTCTCGAGACTCTAATCTAAGCAAATAAAAGTACATTTCCATCTTTTGTTGGGAAAATTTTTAAAAATAGAAAAATTTATTCAAAAAAAAAAGTATAAAATAACTAATTCTTAAAAAGTCTGTTCCCTTCTACTGGATGAAGTTGAATATTTAGATGAACGGAGATGACTGTCCAATTTGAAAATGTGTTCTTAATATTGATGTTCACAAAGTTGAGATTATGTCTATTTCCACCCCCCCCCCCCCAAAAAAAAAGTGAACAACTTTTAATTGAAGACATTTTTTGTAATCCCTTATTCTTTTTTTAATTATAATAGATATTAATAATACATGTAGAAAATTGCAATTCCCTTAACATTCTGCTCCAAAATGAAATAGTAATAGATACAAAATATTTCTTCAAACAAAAGTTGTTTGTTCACAATTAAGAACAGAGCAATATTGTCGTATATAGGTACACTAAAAAAAAATATGAATTTTCAATCATTTTTCATATACTTCGGTGTTTTAATATAAATATATCCAAGATATGAATTAAAATTAATATACAAGTTTATGAACAAATTACCAACTTTTAAACTTATCTTTTTCTTTGTGTGCCGCCAAATTTTGAAATCGTTAAAAGTGTACCGCGACAAGTTGAGAATCACTGGTCTAAACGTTCTCAAATAACTCGACTACCTCAAGGAATTTTTATTAATATTATTTTATAATCATTTTAAGGAAACTTGAAATTATTCTTTTAAAATTTATTTCACAAATCTAAATTTATTAAATTCTGGTTTGAAATACTAATTAAATAATTTTTATAAAGTAATTCAACTAAATAGCTATAAAAATTTAAATTAAAATTAACAATTTTTACCAAAATAATTAATTTTAAAATATACATGAAATTTGTTTGGTTGGCTACAAATTGAATTTTCTCATATACCCGATATGAATATTCATAAACAGTTTATGAAATAGACTTCCTATACATCTATACATGGGCGTACCCAGGATCAAATCTAGGGGGGGGGGGGGCATGGTCAGATCATGGTCGTCCAGGGGGGGGGGGGGGCAGATCAAGGTCGTCCAGATTGTGACATAGCTATTTTTTATATAGAGGGGTAAAGCCTTCGAATTAAAGGCCTAAAAACCCTCGAGTCCTAAGAAAAAGAATCATTCCCCGTCGCCAACCACCAATTTTGTTTCGTTTCATCACTTTATAAACATTTAATTTTTTTTTTTGTTGCTTCTAGGGGGAGGGGGGCAGCTGACCCCCTGCCCCACGCTGGGTACGCCCATGCATCTATAAGAAGTTTTTTAACAGTGTACGTTTTATTTCGATAGTGTTAATATTTTAGGATATAATTTAATTTTATATGTTTTTGGGCTTGGTAAATGAGATTATATGAATTAAGTATTAAAATGTCAGCATCTTAATAATAAAACCTTTGAAAACTTAAATTACTTTCTTTATTCAGTCTCTGATATATATATTGTTATAAAATCTTTAGAAAAATAATCGCAAAGAGCGAAATGATAATCTCGCCCCACGGTCATAGAGTTAGGGTTGGGGGGGGGGGGGAGAATGCACCCACACTTCAAACTTCACTTTATATAAAAAGTAAAAATTAATTAATTTTTAATTATGAACAATTGTGACTGAAATAAAATTTATTATTTATTTTTTAGAGGAAGGAAATATAGAGTTTGACTCAAGTCCTAAAATTATGCAAATGCCAATGTAAATGGAGCCTCTTAAAAGAATATATTAATAATCAGGAGAGAGAGGGGCCTAGGAAATAATAAATATTCCACTTACTAATATTTGCCAGGACTTTATCCCGTTCATTTTGAGTGGCTCTGATGCGCTCTTCCAATTGGAGTAATTTGTCTTCATAATGTTGGCGCATCGTATTCAGTCTTCGTTGAGACATCTCCAACTCCTCAATTAGTTTTTGTTTCACGGTAATTTCAGAAGTCAGCTCGGCTAATTGTAAACCAATTTTACCTTCAGTCTCTTTTTCTTCTGAATCGGTATCCGAATCAAGACTCTCGTTTGCTAAAAACAAAAAAATAGGAATCAAGAAAAGATTATGAGTCACTCTATTAAAATATAATTGCAAAATTAATTAAATATTTTCTACTATAATTCTTTATAATTTAAAAACGACATTTTTACACTTTCTTATGCAATTGTTAAACTTTTAAGCTTTTTTTTTTTGACTTTCCCCAAAACTCAGTTTAAGGTGCGCGTCTCTGGGTGCTAATTTTGAGAGTTTCCAGCGGCCGCAATTTTGAAGCTATCGACTTTTTTTTAAATTAAAGCTATTTAAAATATCTACAATTTATAGAAGCCCTTTTTTTTGATTTTCGAAAAAATAAATTTTTTTTTTTAGATTAATCGCATTAAATAAAAGATATTTTTTAAAAATCCGCTCTATATCTTATAGATAATTAAATTAGTAATCATTATGTTAAAAAATAATTAATTTTCTACCCTTAATTAATTAGCTGGAAACTTTAAAATGAAATGGAATAAATCCGTTGTATTCCTATGGGGAAAAACTAACGCCATCTCTTGCCGCCTAGAGTAACTCGGTAGTCAATCGTGTTCTAACGGCTTTTCGAGACGCGCTCCTTAAAATGTTGAATCCTATTAAAGATCAAAATAAAATAAATTATTATTATTTAGGGATTTATTTTTTTATAATTGATGTACTTTAAATTGTATTAATATCGAGGCCAACCAGGTGAAGTTCCACAACCTGGTTCCTCGGGGCCACCCACCCGAGATTCACCCACCGGTAACGTCGGTATATATTAGGTAATGATTTAGGAAAAGAAATCAAAAAACAATTTCATCTAAATGAATTTATATCTTATGTAAATATAATAATTTTCTGTTTTCTCTGATGAAGTCTCTGTGCTTTGAAATAAAAATTTCTTTTCGAAAATATGCCCACGTTCATATACTAAATTAATATTATTTTTACTCACAATCGGAATCAGTATTGTCGTCACCGTTGCCCGCTGCATCTTCAGCAGACGATTTGTCATCAGCTCTACTAGAATTGATCGACGCCCCACTTTTACTATGCAATAATTCTATATCTTTAGCGAGATCTCGACGAGCCTCTTCTAAAATATTTGCTGAAGAATCTCCGCCACCCAAATAGCTCATATCCATTTGTCCTAAAAAATAATAATAATTATTATTATTATTGTTTCTTAATTTTAGTTTTTTTTCTTCTAATTTACCTGTAAAAGAGAATCGCTGGTTTCCTTGCGATCGCGGTGGAGCTTTTCTGAGTTGTGTGCACAGTGCTTCACTCTCAAGTAATTTGGCACGTAGTTGTTCAATTTCTTTCAAATAGCCCTGGATCATTTCAGTAACTTCCGTCTCACCACCTTCTAGAAAAGAAATTATTAATTAAATCAAAATCACCATTTTACCTGGTTCTTTAATTGGGCTTTACCTCCGGTGCCTCCCCAACTGCTGGTTGCTCTTTCAGCTAATAATTGAGTGTTCTTCATAGTTAAAGCATCTACAGTTTCTTGCATTGCTTTCACTCGAGTTCTAAGATTACTAATCTCTGTCTGGAGCATTGTGTTTTCATGAAACATATCATTTATGGACTCCGTGCCATCTTCTCCAACAATACGTTTACCCTAAAAAAAATAATTGTATTTAATATTTAATAAATTATTTAACTAAATAATCTTTTACCTGTTTATATTCAAGAAGTTCAAGCTGCAATTGTTGAATTTCTTGGCGAAGTATTGAAATAGTTCTTGAGGATTTATCTTGGTTAATAACAACGCGGTTTTTGATATTTCTAGCCCGGTTGGCGTATTTGAGCGTATTTAAAGTCTCCATAAAATCCTGATCGCTGGGAGACACACAGGCGATCATCACAGTTTGACTGTTACCGCCCAAAGAATCTTGAAGAAGTCGCGTTAGTTTTGAGTCTCTGTAAGGTACGTGCGTTGCTCTTTTGGATTTATCGCCCAAAGCTGAGATCACGTTTCCTAGGGCCAACTACAAATCACAGTCAAAATTAATAAAAGGAACAAAATTAAAAGAGAATATATTATTTACCAGGCCACAATTAATAGAGATTCCTTCTCGTGCTCGTTCTCCAGTGGCGCCTGTCCTCTTCAGACGTTCTGAACCCGCTAAATCAACGAAATGAAATTTTGCAGTTAAAGTTTCAAATTCACTCCCTCCGGTTCCGTTTTCTTCCCCATTTGGTTCATCTCCTTCCTAAAACATTAAAATATAATATTATGGTATAGATAGATATATTACAGATTAATATTTTACAATGATATAAATCCTTTGAGACCTTAGTAAAATCCCAAGGAATTCAATTTCAGGAATAACAACCATGGGTCTGGAAACTTTTTCACCTTATATTCTATAATTGCAAAACATAAATTCGACGCTAAAATCTTCTGTTGAAATGTTATTTGATAATATATTTAAAATATTATTAATAATATATGTTTATAACTAATTTAATTCTGGAAGTTTATTCCTTATCAGAACAGCAGGTTGTTCATTCAAAATTTTAATAAAAAATAATAAATTTTTAAGATTTATTTGAACTTGTAATGGCTCATATTTGTGAATTGTTTGTTGTAGGTTTGATTATAGTCTCTCAGATAAATCGAAACTGGTATTGGCACTCACAAATTAGGGAGCGTACAAGATTACGTAACGCAATTTGGGGGAAGGGGGTCTCGTAAAACGTTACCATGCGTTACAAGGGGGGAAGGGGGGTTGAACAACGTGTTACGTAACTGGTATTTTAGCGACTTTCCGGTACTTTGCGCAAAATAATTGTGACTTTTAGATAAAAATTGCCACTTGAGCGTTACGTAACGTAAGGGGGGGGGGGATCCAGAAAAATGTTACAGCGCGTTACATGGGGGAAGGGTCAAAAAATCTTCAAAAATTGCGTTACGTAATACTTGTACGCTCCCTTATTAAAAAAAAACTGAAAATAAAAATATTATTCTACTATTCTACTATTCTGATAAGAAGTAAACATCCAGTCATTTTCAATCATAACTTCCTAATTTTTCTATCTTTAAAGGTCTATATATATATATTATCAATAGTATGTCTTCCTCCTCTCGACAAACGAAAAGAATATAAGACCCATCATTGATTAGTAAATTTAAAATTTTTATTAATCTTTATTGAAAAGCAAACCAGACCTCAATCTTGACAAGTCTTTGTTGTTTGATGTGTAGTGTGAAGATGGCGTGTGATCTACTAGATTGGGTATTCATCTGCGTGCTGGCTGTAGTACGGGAAAGAGCGCCGGCACGTAGACATTGTAAGGCGTCATGCACGGAGGCGATGGGGCGCATGGTCACGCCGACTACGTAAATTCCACCACCGGCGTCCTCATGGATTTTGATTGCAGATTTGGGTTTAAGTTCACGAGCTGTATCAAATAGGTCGATCACTTCCTCGTTGTAGAGTTCCATAAATTGGGCCAAAAGTTTGAACTCAGGGGCGGGTAGGCCGGCCTCACGTGCTGCTGATACCCGGCGTTCGATGCCGGCGAAGAGGTGATGTAGCGCCCGTGGGATGATGCCCGCTTGTTCGGGGTCAGGTTCGGCAACCTCAAACCCTGTCCCCATCGTGTAGGTTTTACCCGATCCAGTCTGCAAAAACAAGAATAACAACTTCAATCTTATAATTCATGCACTTATTTCTCTTTATTTTGATCAATTAAGGGCGTCTAAATGCGGAAATATAAAATAATAAAGGATTATTTGATTGCCATTTTTTAAAAATTTGTTTAAGGCCATTTAGATCCTGTCCCTATTCGTTTCAATTGATTGGTATCCAATTCAAGTGAAATAAATTTTTCGCCTGGACGGGATCCATTGATTTCAAGTCATTTTGATAACATTCTAGTTTGTTTTTTATAAGTATTATTATATAATATACAATTGACAGCACATCGATGTCCCGGGAAGGCTGGAGACCCTGGGTTCGATTCCCGGGGGCCATGGGGCGTTTGGCCTAACCATTAAAAAATATACAGTCTTGTTAAATATCTTATATCTTCTCAGTTCCCGCAGTTGAGTTCCCCTTTTATGCTTCTCCTTTATTTATTTATTTATTTTTTAACTATATCCCTCCTGGCTGCATGTGACCACTGGTCATTATAGGTCTTCGGACCTTATGCACACATTCCAAAAAAAAAAAAAAAAAAATCTATGACTGAGTTAAAGTCCGAATCGAGGTATTTTGAATACTAATATCTTATTCAAAGATAGAGATCTAAAAAATATTTAGCTATAACTTAACCCCACAGCCTTAAGGGCTTTGCTGATTACAGTGGTGTGTTAGAGCAGACCCATATGTCTGTCCCTCTGATGGTTTAAATAGGGCGGACAAATGGGAAATTTTTCTTTAATGTTTCCCACTTTGTTAGTAACTTGCACGGTTAACTTGCATATAAGTGGAAGTGTAGGTCGAGGGTTAGGCCTGATGCAATGGACCCCGGAAAGGTTGGAGATCCTGGGTTAGATTCTCGGGAGCTATGGGGCGTTTGGCCTCCTCAACAAAAAACATACTACTACTTCTGTAGTATTGTTAAATAATATACAGTATGTTTTGAGAATAAAAGAGGATCTGGTTCAATCGATTAAGTATATTTAAAAAAATAAACAATTAAATATTAAAATATAAAACATAAAAAAAATGGTGGAGGCTTACTTAAATTTTGTTTGTACAAGATGTTTTTATTTTTTAACCCTTTGGAAATAATTAAATGTCTATTGAAGTTTCAAAGGATGACAAAAACAATTAAGATGATATGTTTTATTCATGATCAAAATAAGTTAAAGGTCAAATTAAAATTCCTTTCAAAAAAAAAAAAAAAAAAAAAAAAAATTAGTTTATATATTAATGAATATTTATAGAAATTTAAAACCCCTTTACGAACTAATAATATAAATATGTTTTAAAAAACATTAAATGTTTTTAATGATACAAGAATGCTGGAGTAGGAATTGGTGCATCGGCGTTTTAAAGACAATCCGAGTTTAATGCCATTTACATTTTAATGACAATAAATTTTCAAGTGTGAAATTGGATTATAACGGATCAGAGGAAAGGTGCGGTCCCCAACCCTCAAAAAGAGAAGTTCAAACATTGTGCAAAAGTGGTAATAAACAATCTCTTTTTACTCAAACTTCAAAACGGACCTCTCCCGTGAGTCACCCTTGTGAGGCTCAATGAAAAACAACAAATTCAAACATTGTGCAAAAGATGAAATCATTAAAATGAGGAGAGAAGGATAGAGGGTAAAAAATAATTTAGATGAAAGTAAAGAGGGAAATAAATACTGTATGAATAGTAGCTTGTAGATAAAAACAAAGTGAAGGTAATAGAGAGAGGAAATAAATTAATTTCTTTGGGTTCCAATAGGTCGAGACCTCATTCATATCTTATGAAGATGCATGAATGGCGATCCGAGTTAAGAAATATTTATGCGCCTCTTTGCTTTAATAATTTCTAGTCAGAAAACTAGACTAGAAATGTGACTGTTATAATTTGTAAAGTGGCAGTCGAGACAATTTATGAGTTACTTGAAAGGAACGATAATTCGTGTAGAACCCGTAGCTTTTTTTAAATTTTGAGAAAATCGAAGAAAAAAAACTGAAAAAGTATATCAGTAAAGTATTTTGGCCTATTTTATACAAAAATTTCGTGTTGCATCGTAAAAGAGAACATCGAATTATGTCTGTCTTGACAAAGGGTATGGGCCGCCCGATGCGGGTCATGCGCTTTTGATAATATAAACTTGAGGAAACCAAACAACACCAATGACAAGTAATTGTATAAATTGTACAATGCTTTTCAATGGGAAAATATTAAACTTCCGAACTTTTCCAAATTGTATTTTGGGCTGGAATTTTTTTTTTTTTTTTGATTCTTACAAACGTCCTCTTTAAAGGTGCAAATTTTCATTTCGAAATTTAAACGGGAAATTGTTTAAAACAAAGCAACGAACACTCCGTTATTATATATACCTAAATAAGATGAAAATCTTATTCATTGTGTTATAGAATTTTTTACCTAAATAGGTAATTGTTTTTAATATGGGAAACAGGAAGAGTCGATGTCAATGTCAACAAAAACTTGTTTTATAGCTTTTTTTTTCCTTATATAAAATTTGTCAATTTTATTATTAACAGAGATGTAGTAATGAAGAGAAGGGGGACTCACTGCACAATTCCATTGATCTTCAGTAATTCTTAAGAAATATTAGTTTGAAATAGGTTTTTAATATATTTAAGGTTCAGGAAATTCCAAATGAGCAACGCAGCTAGTCGGTTTTTCAATTTTTATTTAAATATAAAGTGCCAGGGCTAACGTTTCGGTCGCATATAGGACCATCATCAGGGCCAAGCCATTGTCAATTTATTATTCCTCTTGGTCATATTGGCCAAATAAATTATTAATAATACAACAAATCCAATGACCAAATTGTTAGAAATAGTGTGTTATTATGGACTGAGAGCATAGGCGTAGCCAGATATCTTGTTAGGGGGGGGGGGGCAACTCCTCGTTAGAGCGAAGAGAGGGGGGGTTTGCAATTAATATATACATAGATTATTAATTATTTATTTAAATAAAAAAAAATTAAATTAATGTAGTGGTTTGGGGCGTTAAAAAAAATTCCCAATGGGAAAAATATATATTTGTTTGTTTTTTTAATTTTTAGGACAAGCCAGGGGGCAAAGGCGCCCCCTGCCTCACCCTGGCTACGCTCATGACTGAGAGTGAGTGATTCACTCCAATATGACCAAGAGGAATAATAAATTGACAATGGCTTGGCCCTGATGATGGTCCTATAAGAGACCGAAACGTTGGCCCTGGCACTTTATATTTAAATAAAAATTGAAAAAACGACTAGCTGCATTGCTCATTTGGGATTTCCTGAACCTTAAATAAATTGTATTATCAGCTATACACCTCAATTAAATATTTTAATAGTTAATTTGCACCTTGTGCTAGGGGTCAGGGGTTCGCATCCCGTTCCGAGCGACAAAAATTTTCAATTGAAATAAATAGAGTCGGGGTATAAATGACCGATAATTAAGAAATGCATTTAATGGAATTTTATTTCTTTTTCTTGAATATGATACTATCAGATTTGTCCAAAAAAGTAAGCTATCTTTCGAGTATTGTTTTAATTTCATTAAATGACTAGAAAATTTTCATTTTCATATTTTTTTTTTTTGGCATTTTCTTTCAAAGGTTGAAATAATTAATTTAATTAGTAAATTAATCTATTTATCCTATTTATCTAATGGGGTCATTTATTTTAAAGAATGTCGAAATAGTTAAAGTAAAGAATTATATATTTTTCGGACTCTAGCTGAAAATTTTGCTTAATGTTGACAGTAAATAAAATACAGTAGCGTATCCAGGTGGGGGGCGAAGGGGGGCGCCCGCCCCAGAAGCATCAAGCTTTTTGGAGCCCCTCGCGCATCCGCTTTTTCCTAAAATCTCCGGCTTTCTTTTTGAAATTTCATAATAAATTCATTTTATATCATAAATTGGGAGAAAAATTACAAAAAAAAGTCCGAACGAAAAACGGCGTCCCAGTTGAGCTTCGTCCCCTCCGCCCCCAAAGGCTAGTTACGCCGCTGCTAAAATAGTTAATTCTTCAAATATAACCATTAGAAAAAAAAGGGGAAAATACTATTTCATTTCATTTATCAACTTGTTTAGATAAATATAGAAGAAAAACAAGTTCGTAATTCAACCCTGGAAGTTAGGCAGCTCGACTAACATCAATTCACTCTCCATTTTGTCTATTAGAAGTCCTATCCTTTGAGATTTAGTAAATATTAATTTTATGAAGGGCCATTTGTTGCGGATTCGCATCCCTTCCCATGTGACAAAAATTTATTTAATTTATTGAATTAGCTACCAATCAATTTAAATTAGAAAATTGACCATAGATGCCGAGAAATAAGAAAATTATAGAAAGATGAAGGTTTACCTGTCCATAGGCGAGGACTGTAGCGTTGTAACCCTCGAGGGAACCATCGATAAGAGTTCCCACGCAGCGGTCGTAGATATCCTCCTGGGCGCTATCCATGTCGAACACATAGTCATATGTGAAGGCTTTGTCCGAACCCAGGGTGACTTGCGGTTCGCCGGGGGTTACAGACGTGCACACGCGGCACATGTCGATTACCTCACGAGCGATCTGAGGCCGGATCCTGAAAAAGATATTAAATTAGATATTAATTAATTATACAAGAGATGGAGTTCATTATAAGTTAAAGCCCGGATTTCTATGCAATTGCATATTCTATTTGCTAACATGTACGTTCCCAACCCGTGGGCCGCGGAATGATTGAAACTGGGCCACGGATGATTAAGGAATGATACAAATTATTTACAGTATATATACACTGGGCCTCAGAGTTTTTTTTTTTTTTTTTTTTTTTACTGAAAAAGTAGGCCGCACATCAAAAAAGGTTGGAAACCGCTGTTCTATTTTCGAATCATGCCCTCTTGGCACTATGTTCAAATTTTATATTGCATATTTTTGCATATTTGGTGAAAATTGCATGAAGTTGCATAATTAAAGCTTTTTGCACTTTTTTAATATATTCCGGAAAAAGTGTTTTAGTTTTAGTTTAGTCAATTTTAGTTTCGGCCGAAACCGTAACCGTAGTCGAAACTTGTTTTAAATTTAAATTTTATTTCATTCTGCTCGTCGACGTTTCGGGTGCTAATCGTCCCCTTCCTCAGGACTGAACAGGTGTCAATTATAACTAGAGACCGGACAAAAAAGCATAAAAAAATGGAAAAAAGTGCTTAAAAAGCATAAAAAACTTGAATAAAAAGTTGTTAAATAAGCATAAAAGTTGAAAAAAAGCATCTCATAAGCAATTTTTATTCATACCAATGGCGTATACAAATTTTTTTTAAAGAAACTAAATTTATTCCACCCCGCCCTGCGAATTTTTTTTTTTTGCGGAACCAAATTTTTTCACCCTGCGGGGTTTTTGGAAAATTTTTGGGGGAGGGCGCCCCCCCCCCTTACATACGTCCCTGGTGTATGCGTGTGTGAATGGGAAAAAAGTTTTTTAATAAAAAAAAAAAATTACAAATATCCGTAAAATAAGTTAAAATAAGCATGAAAGGGAAAAAAGCATGAAAACTCAAAAAAAGCAAAAAATGCAATCTCAATGCACTTAGTTTTTCCTAATTCGTATAGAAATTGAATATCTAATGGTTGCTTATAAAATTCAGCAATAAGCATTTTGCTTAAAATCCGGTCTCTAATTATAACAATAAGATGTTTCAAATTGAAATAAAGCATATTTGCTACATAGAATTATGCATTGTAATCAAAATGTTTAAAATATCACAATAAATGACATCTTTTTGTTATAATTGACACCTGCTCAGTTATGAGGAAGGGGGCCATTAGCAGCCGAAACTTCGACGAGCAGAATGAAATAAAATTGTGTTTTATTTCTAATCCTGGCTGCCTACACAGCAACAATAATATACACAGCCTCCAGCCAAAGAAAATATTAAAACAGTGGTTTCCAAACTTTATGTTAACACGCCTCCCTTAAAAATAATTAATCTCATGACGCCTCCCCCTCCCCCCATTTTAATAAATAATACAACAACAATAATTTTTAATGCTAAAAAATATAAATTTATATAAACGTATTTTTTTTATTTATTTATTCTTATTTATATTTTAATTAAAATTAGCAATCATTTGGAATATCTTACTTTTCTACCTAATGAAAAAAATCCCTGCAAAATTCTGCAAGGGATTCGATGGGTTCCTAAGTTACCCAGTGTTATTATTATCTGTTTATGAGAGTTACGAAATCTTCAAAAATTAATTCCGCCCCAGTAATAAGAAATTTTAGAATTACATTAAAATGTTTCTATCCTACTATACTATTTGCTAAATATTGAATATAAATTTTAACTCAAACGGAATGTACTTATTTTTTAGTAAAAGTATTAAAAAACATTAATATCTTTATTCATTATAGGGGATGGGGGCATTAACCCCCCTGGTTAATGCCTTCATACCTCCCCCCCCCCCTTAAGGAAATGCGAGCCTTCACCGCGAAATTACTCTCAAAATAATTTAAATACATTTACCATGGGGAACATAAACATTTGCACCCTGAGCCATTTGAAAGACGCCTACTGTTAGGCAGCCCAATTGACTCACCACTACATATGCAGTGTCTGTGTGAATTTACCTGAGGTAGGGGTTCTGAGGGTCTTTTAGGATAGACCATAAACCACCTCTTTTCAGCAATATAGCGTAGCCTTTTTTTTATCTCAATATTTAAACTTTTTTTTTTAATTTCATCTTGTTATTTGGAAAAAAAATTAACTTATTTCAAATTTTGAACGAAACTTTGCACCCTGAGCCATTTGAAATAATTATTTTAATTTTTATTTTGAAATTATTTTATTTTAATTTTCAACCCTTAATCCACCCCTGTGTAAAAGTATAATAAGGAAATTTGATTAACAAAAATATAGGCCATATAGAAAGAATATAATGATAAAAAAATCTCGACACCGAATTTTTGACATGATCGCAATACTTTCTCTCTATATATATTTCATATATATGCTAAGAGAAAGTAATAATGGTGATTTAAGAAAAAAATAAAAAAAAATGCCCTCAGGCTTGGTGTAGTTGGTAGCGTGCCTACTTTCTATAACGAACGTCGCGGGTTCGGAAGCCTGGCAGTCCGAAATGGATACCAAATGGCCTAAATAGAAATGCCTGGACCTCCAATGTGTATATTATTAATTAATAACGGTTATCGTATAAAGTCTTAAATGGCCTGAGTTGCCGAAAAGAATGTGTGTATGAGTGCCGAGTGTGAATGAGAAAAAAGTGAGTGTATAAAAAAAAAACTAATTTTTTTTTAATGACATTTACACACCCCCTCCCCCCTTAAACAGCTTATATTCTCCCCCTACCCTTAGTGAAATACAAAATATTTAATTTCATATTCAAAAGAATCGTTTTTTGCAGTCAAATTATTTGTTTCTATCATTTTTTTTTCAACGATAAAATGCATAATAATTACCTTTAATAAGACACTCAAGAGGGTGTGCTGGCTGACGGAGTGGTCAGGGTGGGTTACACTATATTAATTATTCACTTTAAATCACTTAAAACTCAACTTGGTAAGAGAGCAAAGAGCTCCGCGCCTGCCTGCAGGCAACGCACTCGACTCGACTGAACGAGAGATTCGTCTCTCTTATCTCTTTATAGGAATAAAAATAGATGAAAATAACAATTCCCTTTTTATTAAAAGTAAAAAAATACCTTTTGCTCTAATCTAACTTTATTTATAACTGGAAAAGAATGTCAACAAGTGATTTGGAATATTCCAAGGCCTTTCTTAAATAATCAACCCTTCATCCCCCCCTAATCAAATAATCAACGCTATTTTTTGAATGTTTTCTATTTATTTGGCTTCGATTTAGTTATAAAAAACATTTTTTTTTTTTTAATTTTTCAACCCCTTATCCAATCTTAATAAATAAAATAATTAACAATGCTATCGCCTTCGGCGAGCTTCGCGTCTAGTCAGAAAGAAATTAAAACCCTGAAAAACTTGCCTGGATCCGCCTTTGGGTTTTATACATAGAATAATTTTCTAGAATGAGTCTTACTTTAGGGCAGTGGTTTCTAAACTTTATGTTACAACGCCTCCGTTAAAAAATTGTATTTATTTATTTATTCATATATATTATTTTAATTAAGGAAAACCTCCGTCCCAGAACCTTGTAAATTTTATTATTTTATTTATAAAATCATTTGGAAAAGTGGTCCTGGTGGCCAATATTCGCGCCTCCCCTTAGACTAGTACGCGCCTCCCTAGGGAGACGCGCCTCACAGTTTGGAAAACGCCGTATTAAAATTTCCTATAGAAAATTCATATCATATCATTTTACTGATTTTTTACTTTCTCTTACCTCTATATGTGTTAATATATAGAGAGAGAAAGTATTGGATTCGTGTCAAAAATTCGATGTCGAGATTTTGATGGATATGCACGTTTTGAAGTCCCCTGAATCCAAAAAAGTGATTTTCGCGACATGGTTTGTCTGTCTGTCTGTCTGTCTGTGTGTGTTCAATTTTAAGCATGAAGGAATTGAGCTACGAGGTTGAAATTTTATATTTAAGTTAGGTATCCCCCGGGACCGTGAAAATAAGCTTTTAATCAAAATCGGCCAAAGAGTACTAGTACTTTACTGTTGTACTTTTTCAGTTTTTTTCGATTTTCTCAAAATTTGCTCAAACGATTTTTTTTTTTAATTCAAAAATCAATTATTTTTTACATGCTCTTTAAAATGTATATTCTCATTTTGACATTGAAATCTTCTGAAGACTAAAATACTCTTGTATTTTATAGCAAAGATAGGAGAAATGGTTGCCATGGTAACAAAATATAAATATTTTCCCATACTTATAAATTTTACATCTGAATTCAAATGTTCCGTACTGTCGGGAACTTAATATATGTCGACACGAAAAATCTGGTGAGACAAGTACAGAACACAACTTTCGGTTACCGAAGGTAAGAGAAAGTTGTGTGCTGTGCGACAGTCACACCAGATTTTTTTTTTTTTTTAGTAAATTTTTCCTCGTGGTTCACTCAAATAATCACTCCATTGTTTCCTTTTTGCAAAAATTATTAGACTTTTTTTTTTTTAGTACACGAATCTCATCCCATCTTTTCAAACTGGCTTATGGCCGAAACCAAAACTTCGGTCGATCTCTCCTTATTATATTGCATATTTAGGGGTTTTTACTGCATAAAAATCCAGGCTTTAATTATAAGACTAACAATGTAACAATACATTTGCATGTCAATATACCTTTATATTAAATAATAAAGCATTTTGTTTACATTAGTAGCAAAGAAATCAATGAGAAATTTAATAACGGGAAGGAGATTAGTATTAAAAATTCTAAACGGCTAGGGAGTTGCTCATCGATATTCTGCTATATAAAAATTCGAAGGGTCAACGCTTCAAATATTGATCAAGTATTTGGGAAGATAAGGAAGTTCACTATTTCCGGTTAATTTGTCAGAAATAAAGAGCTTAAAATTTAAACTTATTTTTGAATAAGCATCCTGGTGGTAGTTTTTGAAGGATCAAAGATTAAGGTAGGGCTGGAAGTTTTTTACGACTCAAATTTAATTTTTTTGTTGGTATCATGTAAGAAAAAATAAATAAAAGACTTTGTTTTTGGTGTTTTAGCAAGACGATATCTAATCAGTCCTTGTAAATGAGATTTAAATTTTTTAATTAATATTAAAAATATTCCTATTGTCTTTGAGACAATAAAATTATTTTTTATTAAATGATAAAATTTTTCCTTACTTTTATCATGTATAAATTTTGCTAGTAAACGAATCAAAATTACAAAATATCACCTGGACTATTATTATTAGCTGTCATAAGACAATAATCATAAAAAGATAAAAGATGAGTTTGGTATTTGCATTTCGAGCCGATTTCTTTCTTGAATCAAATATTCATCCTAGGCAATTATATGAGATTATTCATATATTTCATGTTTTTTTACTTTCTCTTACCTCTATATATGTTAATAAATAGAGAGAGGAAGTATTGGAGTGAGCTAAGAGGCTGAAATTTTATATTTAAGTTAGACACCCTCTTGGAGCATGAAATTAAGCTTTTAAACAAAATCGGCCAAAAAGTACTAGTAGGCCCTACTTTACTTATGTACTTTTTCACTTTTCTTTTTTGATTTTCTTAAAATATGCTCTAACGATTTTGATTAAAATTTAAAAATCAATTAATTTTTATCAGGAATGAAAGAAGAAAACGCAGTTAAATTTTTTTTTTTTTTTTTAATATATTTTAACAGCTGACGTTTCGGCTCTGATCAAAGCCATCCTCGGAGCTAGAAACAACGAAACATTTTCTTTTATAAATATAGTTTAACAATCACTGAGTCAATTATCACATTAGGCACAAAAAAATAATAAATAAATAAATATATTGTATTGGTGATAGAAGAAGGAAAAAGTTTTTCTCGAACTGAAGACTTTTTTTTCCTGATATTATATCCTAAATTAATACCAAATACAATTCAAAATGGTATATGTACATAATGACCAATAACAGGTATGATTTTCATTCTGTAAAAATTGTAAAAATGATTGTTAAACTATATTTATAAAAGAAAATGTTTCGTTGTTTATAACTCCGACCGAAACGTCAACTGTTAAAATATATTTTTAAAGAAAAAAATTTTGGCTGCGTTTTCTTCTAACTTTCATTTCTGAAAAAAATCCCCCCACCCAAAAAACACCCATAAACAAAAAAATTTTTTTATTTTTTTTAAAAATTTTATCTCCTCATTTTGTCCTGAAAATTGTTTGAAGCACACTTTACTCTTGTGCTTCAGATAGAAGAAATAGATTTAATTCCAAGGAATAAAATTTCTATTGTATACGCAACAATTGGAATATTGTTGCAAACTAAAATATCGGTGTGATTCCCCAACTTTCTCTACCTTCGGTAATCGAAAGTTGTGTCCGTGCTTGTCACCCAGATTTTTTGTGTCGACATGATTTAGTTCCCGGCAGTAGGGAATATTTGAATTCAGATGCTAAAATTTATAAGTATGGGAAAATATTTATATTTTGTTACCAGGCAACCGTTTCTTCTATCTTTGGCCTATGAAGCACAAGAGTGAAAGTGTGCTTCAAACAATTTTGAGGGCAAAACGAGAATATACGTTTGAAAGAGTATCTAAAAAATAATTGATTTTTGAATTTTAATCAAAATCGTTAGAGGAATTTTGAGAAAATCGAAAAAAACTGAAGTTCGTCCTTTGGGTTTTGTTGTTTTTTCCGGTCCCGGGGGTGTTTTTATTTTTCCCCTCCTGCTCATTCCTTCTGTATTGACCCCCCCCCCCCCCCCCCCCCCCCCGGTGTCGCTTTTTTGGTTCGGTTTTTTTTGTAAGAAAAAAAATGTAATTAATTAGTCCTTAAAACTTTTTAATTCCATTAAAAAATTTTAAACTCAAGTGATTTTACTTGTTCAAGCCAAAACATAAATTGTTTTCTTCATTTTAACTTTAATAAAATCTGACCTAAAAACTTTAATTAATAGTTAGTTGATAAATAAAACTTCTATAAGATCAAAACAAGGCCAAAAAAAAGTGATGGGAGGATATATGGGAGGTGTAAATAAATGCCTTCAACCAGCCACTCAATTCTTTTAAACTCTTCAACCAGTAGATGAATCATTCATTCATTCATTCACAAGCATCATTTATAAGAGGGGCTCAACTATATCATTAAATCATCATTCAACTATCATTAATTTTATACCTCAGTATTCATTTTGAATAATAAAATCCTCAATCAGTTAAGAATCATTTTTTTAATGTATTCATTAATCTAAATACATGTTAAATTATTCAATATTAATCTTCTTGCTAATAAATGCTTTCAGGTGTTTGTAAAAAAATAATAATGTGGGAATTATATCGACTTGTGGGTCAAGTATCTTTTCGGCGCCTGGACAGTACGCAATCCCTGGTCCATGAGAGTTAAACTTCCCACAAAATATAGATCTCACATTAGGCTCAATTGTTAAATTGAAATGTTATGCTAGCCGATTGAGTCCTTAATATCTGATTCAATACATTTGTATCAAAAATTTCTAATTTACAAAATCACAAATCACCAAAGAAAAAAATACAATTTTATTTTTATTCCTAAACATTTTATGATATTCCTGTCAAAATTATTTTTATATTTATAAAAAGAATTAGGAGTCTCTTTTTTAACCCTTTTCGGCTACAGAGGCCATTTAGGGATGATAAATTTATTTAATTGAAAAGTATCGATGACTACCGGGGGGGGGGCGTTCCACGCGCTGATTGCCGGCACTATCCGCGCCACCCGCCTTCGGATTAATTAAAGATACTAATAAAAAAAAAAATTTATGAACAATTTTTACAATTTTTTGAGATTTAATTATTTCGTTATTACAACCCACACAAAACCCTAGAAATGGGGAAAAAAAGGGGTTGGATATTGGGGGGGAAATGACTTCGATTTTTTAAAAGTTGAGTTAGATAGGGCTGATTGTTTTTTGAAAATTTTTGAGCCTCTTCAAATAAGAATTTGGTGACTTGACTATTTTTCTGTACTCTCGATAAGAATGTAAAATCTTCATTTCGAAAGGAAGATGGGCAATCAGTTACGATAATTGTTTTCTTATAATGGAGAAATGGAGATATCAGCAAAATTATAATGATCTAGGTTCAATAAAACTGCCAGAATAAGACGTTTCGGTCTGAATTTATTTGGCCATCTTCAGTTATTGGGAATTATACACAAAATGCACGTGCACATGTGTATAATTCCCAATAACTGAAGATGGCCAAATAAATTCAGGCCGAAACGTCTTATCCTGAGAGTTTTATTGAACCTAGATCATTCCGATTTGGCTGATGCCATTTCTCCAATGTAATCATATCACAGCCACAACCTTAAAAAGCAAATATTTTCTTATACATTTCTTATGTGAGAAAACCTAACTTCGACAATTAATATCTCAAAAAGTTATAAGAATTTCAGGACGAAAATAGTTTTCCTGACATCCTTAAAAGATCCTCTTGAAGCATATAAAATGCCTTTCTATCTATTGAGTGTGATTGATGTGAATTTGAAAAAGTTTCTCATGTTGTGCTTGTAATATTGGTCCTGAAGATGGGTGAGGTTTAGTCCCCGAAACGTCGACAAAGGAAAATAAAATAATTCAGGCCGAAAACAAGTCTTCTTTTTAGTTCATCTTCTATATGTATTACGGCCTTCCTCCACATAGTCTTTCATATAAAATTTCAGTTTGGAAATTTTATAGTGAAGTTGCTTAAATAGATCGCGACAGAGTTATATAAATAGAAGAAGATAATATCTCATTAAAAACAATGAGTGAATAAAGTGAGGCCTGGCATCGAATCGCCCAAATCATGCTCAACAGGGTGAAACCTCGGGTAGGTGACCTCGAGGAATAGTCGTGTTGAACGTCCCCCGGTAGTCATTGGTATGATTTATAAAACTATATATAAAATTGTATAACCCTAAATGGCCTGAGCAATCGAGAGGGAAATTAAAAAAATGTTAATTAATTAAATTAATTGAAAAAAAAATCTTGCGTAAATAATAGGTGTTAAGTTATCTAAAAAATTTCCGTAACTATTTCTCAATTTGAGTATATGTTTTAATTTGAATGTGTTTTTATTTTTATTGATAGTTATTTGTTAATCTCAAGATTTTTACTATATTAGGTAAACTAAAGGATAGCCGACGGTTGGTCCTTGATAAGCAAGGCGAAACCTTCAAGGTTCTTCCACACCTGACCAACAAACACACCTGAGGACCTTTTTGGACTAAATACATCCGACAATTTCAATTTCTGTTGGTTTAATAAATAAAGATGATGCGAGGAGACTTCGTAATATTATTTTGTTTTATATTCAGGTCAAGATCAAATCTTGAAATTACTTTTGATAAAAGGTTGGTAAAAAAAAAATAAACAGAATGTAAATTTAAAATGAAAAATTATTCTTTCAAATGAGCTTTGCTGGTTTCTGTTTTTTTGTGTCAAGCGCATTTTCCCAAACTTAAGGAAAGTCCGCTTTCAATTAAAAGTTAAATTATGTAATTTTCCGTAAACGCATTTATTTCTGTACAATACAACCATTTAATAACTATAAAAGAATGTTCAGTTTATGCATTTTTTTCCCCAAAAGCGTTAAATCACTGTTCAATGAGGGACACTAGCAAGTCCCACCCTTAGGTTTAGCTTGCTTTTTAAGCCTTGTTGACGGTTTACGTTTACTTTCTGAAGTATGAGAGCAGACTTCATCAGTGTATGGACTAATTGATCATTTATTATTGGTGAGTAATTCTCGAGAACCAGTTATTCACAATTTGTCTTAAAAAAGAAAACCCCAAGATAACGAGTGTAAAAGTTGAAGAAACAAGTGCCACAAATAGACAAATATTGCAATTATTGTATTGGAAATAAATCCTTATTACAGAGACATTTTAAAAACTGAATATATACTCTAAATAACATACTAGGGCAGTGGTTCCCAACCTTTTTTGATGTGCGGCCCACTTTTTCCGTAAAAAAAAAACGCTGAGGCCCAGTGTATATATATAATTTTATATAAATATATATAATTTTTATCTTTTCTTAGACGTCCGCGGCCCAGTTCCAATCAGCTCGCGGCCCACGGGTTGGGAACCGCTGTACTAGGGTATATAGGGGAATTTTTGTTTAAGGTTTTTTTCGGCATATAAGGTTATTTATGTTTCTCGCTTGTGACGGGAAGCGAACCCGGAGCCCCAGGCACGAGGAGTTAATGTGCTAATCTGATTCAAAAGTCATTGGCTTCTTTTTATTTAAATAATAAAAAATTTGGGAAAAAAATCAATCAGCCTAATGTGTGATAAAAAAAATAATAATAATATTTGTATAAAAGGTAATAATTGTTTATTATAATAAGGCTGATAACGATGTTTAGCTTTAGATAAATTTATTTAAAAATAGAACGAAAGGCATTTTTCAATTTGAATGCACTTGATCTTGATCTTCTCATCCCTCGAACGACCGGTAATTTATAAACAGTTATTTAAAATCACTCAAGCTCAGATCCTCTTCTATTTTGTAGAGTATCAATGACTCTCAGGAGATAAATCTTCGTTATACTTTCAGAGAGAAAATTGCTAATTAAATTAACAGGATTTTAATTATTTTTTGTTTATATTAAATATTTATCAATTCATTTAGAAATATTGATCTCGACACCTCTTCAAAATTCATTTATAATTAGAATTCAAGATAAAAAAAAAACATGGGTGAAAAAATTTGATTAATTACAAAATAATTATTTTGATTTTTCGCGACTTTCATTACGAGCTTTTTTAGAGTGATTTTAAACAATCAGGGCCGGATTCAACCAAAACTGACATCAGAGAAAAATCTGGAGATCCCATTTATGACTTTCACTTAACAATAATTTTTAATATATTTTCCGAGTTGGAATTTTTTACTTTAACTAGATAACGGTTGGCATTGTTTTTAGTCACGATGGGCTTAATAATAGAGAATGATAATTCGATTCCACTGATATACTTTTTAAAGAGCAGCTGGAAAATAGTTCATTTATGAATTTAAAAAAAAAATCCTTGGAGTGAATTTTGAGGAAATCGAAAAAAAACTGAAATAGTATATCAGTAAAGTGTACTTCAAACGATTTCCACGAAAAATTTCATTGATATACTTTTTAAAAATCATCTAAAAAATAGGTGATTTTTGAATTTTAATCAAAATCGTTGGAACGAATTTTGAGAAAATCAAAAAAACTGAAAAAGTACATCAGTAAAGTACTAGTCTTTTGCCGATTTGTTCGAAAAAGTACATCTGTAAAGTACTAGTACTTTTTGGCCGATTTTGTTCAAAAGCTTATTTTCACCCCTTGGGGAGGTGTCTAAATTAAATATAAAATTTCACCCTTGTAGCTCTTTTACTTCCTGAGATATTTTGTTCACAGACAGACCATGTCGCGAAAACCCCTTTTTTGGATTCATGGGACTTCAAAACGTGAAGATCCATCAAAATCTCGACATAGAATTTTTGACATGAATCCAATACTTTCTCTCTATATGTTTCATATATAGGGTAGAGAGAAAGTAATAGAGTTTTCTTAATCGTTATAACATTGGTTTGTATTTTTATGCCTTAATATTGCTACGCATCAGCAAATATTTTATTTCTTAGGTAGTATATTAATAGGCAACTGATTTCAAACAAAAGTGCTTTTTGTTTCCTTCTTCTTCTATTATATTATGGTTCTTTCAAAGGTAGATGGATATTATAAAAAACTATCAGGATGAGTCACCGGAGGCGGTCAATAGGCCTGTCTAACTAAAGGTATAAAAGGGGAGCTTTCCCTAAACGAACCAAATTATTCACAGCAGGTAGTAAATATTATATAACTTACTAGTTCATTCCCCATTCAGTATTGTGTATGGATTTTTTTATTTCCAGCAGTAATTAATATTTGTATCCATTAAATTTTGTAGGACTCTTCAAAGTCGAATTTGATAGGGAACATTATAACAGATAATATACATTTTTTGTTTCGTTTAGTTGGTAAAATAAAAGATACTATCCAAAACAAAATAAAATAGACAACTATCTTTTCTTTCGTCTAATTAAATAATTAGAAGTTGTTTTGAATCTCAATTTTTACTTTCTCTTACCTCTATATATATGTTAATATATAGAGAGAGAAAGTATTGGAATCATGTCAAAAATTCGATGTCGAGATTTTGATGGATATACACGTTTTGAGGTTCCCTGAATCCAACAAAGTGGTTTTCGCGACATGGTCTGTCTGTTTGTTGTTGTCTGTGTGTGTGTCTGTCTGTGAACAAAATATCTCAAGAACGAAAAGAGCTAGGAGGTTGAAATTATATATTTAAGTTAGGCACCCCCATGGGACGTGACGCGAAGCTTTTGAACAAAATCGACCAAAGAGTACTAGTACTTTATTGATGCACTTTTTCAGTTTTTTTTTTTTTTTTTTTTTCGATTTTCTCTAAATTCGCTCCAACGATTTTTTTTTTATTCAAAAATCAATTATTTTTTAGATTCTCTTTAAAATGTATATTCCTATTTTGTGATTGAAATCTTCTGAAGACCACTTTACTCTTGTCCTCCATAGAAAAGATAGGAGAAGTGGTTGCCATGGTAACAAAATATATTTTTCCACGTTTATTAATTTTACATGCCCCCGGGTCTGACGTAGTAGGTAGCGTGCCTACCTCCTATACCAAACGTCGCGGGTTCGGACCCAGGCAGTCCGATGATTTTATTTAAGCCATTTGGATACCAGATGGCTTAAATAGAAATGCCTGAACCCCAAATTGATTTATTAATTACAACGGTTATCGTCTAAAGTCTTAAATGGCCTGCGTTGCCGAGAAGACTGTGTGAATGTGTGTGTGAGTGTGAGTGTGAATGAGAAAAAAAGTGTGAATGTTTTTTTAAAAAGAAAAAAAAAAATTTTACATCTTGAATTCAATTGTACCCTACTGTCGGAAACTAAATACATGTCGACACAAAAAATCTGGTGTGACAAGCACAGCACACGAATTTTTACCTTCGGTAATCGAAAGTTGTGTGCTGTGCGCCAGCCACAACAGATTTTTTTACCTTTCTAGTTAGAGAGAGAAAAAAAGTTTGTATTCAAATTTTGTAAGACCACTAGAAACCAAAACTACTTTCGAAGGTTAAACAAATTTTTTCGTTTATATATCTCCCAGAAATTTAATCTACCTCTCTTGATTAGTTATCAAAATAAAATTCATTTATTTTGATGGAGGTAATATGATACAATCCTGGTAGAGTACTTTTTATTTATTTATTTTTTTTTTTTTTTTGGGGGGGGGAAGGACCAAACCCGGGGGTGGGTGTGTAACTGTGCATGAACTTAAATATGTATATATGTATAGAAACGATTAGTCGTTTAGATAGATTAGTAAGTACAGTATTATATAAATATCTTATTAGAATAAAGGTAATCTTATACCGGAGGCTTTTGTGAGAACAAAAACCAACCCAGGAGGTTTGTTTTTTATTAAAAATAATAATATGTCTTTCTTTCAAGTAATTTCTTTATAGTTAAAAGTATTAGAGGATAAGAACTTGCTCACAAGTATGTTTAAAGGACAAATGGTCCTGGAGGCTAAAAGATCATATAATGAAAGGTTGGAATCTTTGTTAATTTAAAACATATGAAGTAATTTGTTTTTATTTGGAAAGAAATTTGAAGGCCTTTTTAAGAAGAGAAGAAATACGTACATAATAGACCTGATAGTTCGTTTTTAATTTTGTTTTTCCTCTCAAGAGAAAAAAATATCTTTTGCATTCAATTCGATCTGTATCTAAAAGGCAAAGTGACCGTCATAAATCAGAACAACTTCTCTTGTAAAATATCAAAAAAATATTCACTTATTTCCTAGCTTCTTTCAGCAAGGAATGCAAAAAATTAGATAAAATAAAAAAAATCTGGTGTGACTGGTCGCACAGCACACAACTTGTTAAATTCTAATTATCTAATAGTTTTACGATAAAGAATTTTTAAACTACGAAGAAGGATGTCTGGCATGGAGTTTAAAATACCAGACTTAGCTCCAGTAACTCGTGATCGCCATACTTGTACTCACTAGGAGTTCAAAAATCTTTTAAAAGGAAAAGCAGATAACCCAATTGAACCAGCTATAAGCCCTGCGTACATAAGATCAAATATTTTTAAGGGAGGCGTGGTAACATAAAGTTTGGAAACCACTGCTCTAGTTAATATTTTGATCGTCACATACAAATGTATAACTAATTGCATTGTTGCATATATGTTATTGTATTATTGTATACCTCGCCAAGAATACAAATTTCTGATCGAAAGCTCTTAGAAAAATAAATCTTACGCTCATCTACAATCGATATTAATTTTCTGGTCAAGTTGATTTTATAAGTAAGCTGCTAATATATAAATTTTATACGTTTAAATAATCTTACATTTTTTAATAATAGATATTAATTCTATAAATTACCAAAGAAGATATTCATGTAAATATGTCCCACGAAGAGAGTAAAAATCATAAGTTATTAACGAGAATTAAAGTCAGAATGATCAATTTTGTTCGAATATATTTAAATCATATGGTCGTTCCAGATGTCATAATTCCCTGACAGCAACACTTGAAAAAGTGAACATATGAACATTAACAGGCTTTTTTTAATTAACATGCTTTTCATAATTTTAAATTATTTATTTTTTAATAATTAAATTTAATAGTAAATGCCCGTGATTCAGAGATATTCTCGAGCCTGAGGTCCAGGTTATTTTGTCTTCTGAGAATTATCGAGGCGATCGAGAAAAGCCGTTTGAAAGTTTTGTATGCATTTAAATAGCCGGGCAACAAATGAATAGGCCAGAATCAATAGCAAAGAATGGAAATATATTTTCGCCACTTTGGCACTCAAAAGAGAAGACCTTTTAACAATGTTTTGTTCTAATGAAAACAAATAGGACCTAATTGTAGAAATAAGTCAATAAAGTGTTAATTTTATAATTAATAAATCATTTGAAAAAAATAAGCTAGTGTTACTTTCTCTTACCTCTATATATAATATATCTTAATATAGATAGAGAGAAAGTATTGGATTCATGTCAAAAATTCGATGTCGAAATTTTGATGGATATACACGTTTTGAGGTCCCCTGAATCCAAAAAAGTGGTTTTCGCGACATGGTCTGTGTCTGTCTGTGAACAAAATATCTCAAGGACAAAAAGAGCTAGGAGGTTGAAATTTTATATTTAAGTTAGGCACCCCTTGGGACGTGACAGGAAGCTTTTGAACAAAATCGATAAAAGGATACTAGTACTTTACTGATGCACTTTTTCAGTTTTTTTTTTGATTTTCTCAAAATTCGCTCCAATGATTTTTTAAAAAATTCAAAAATCAATTATTTTTTAGATGTTCTTTAAAATGTATCATGGTATATTCTCGTTTTGCCATTGAAATTTTCTAAAGACCACTTTACTCTTGTACTACATAGAAAAGATAGGAGAAATGGTGACAAAATATAAATATTTTCACATATAAACTTTACATCTTGAAAATCGAATGTACCCTACTGTCGGAAACTAAATACATGTCGACACAAAAAATCTGGTGAGACAAGCACAGTACACAACTTTTGATTACCGAAGGTAGAGTTGTGCGCCAATCACACTAGATTTTTTAATTTTTATATTTACTTTTAATTTACTAAAATATTTAAAAGAGAACAAGAGAACCTACGGTCGAAAGTTTAAATTAGGGTTGAGTGATACTGTATCAATCTGATACTTGGTAACAGGTGCATGATGATATTAAGTTGATAGGCCTACTTTTTATCTAATACAAATTTTTCAACATTAATTTCTTCTCCTAAGTTAAAATAAAACATTCACAAATCAGAATATTCTCATCTACCCAGTTAATAACAAAAGATTTTTGTTTAAATTAAACTTGTTTTCATTGAAGAAATTAATATATTTAACCGTTACTATAGGATACAAACCCTATGTAATTATAAATTTTTAATTTCCGGTTTTTTGTTCATTCATTCAATTCAATTTTGGTTCAAAAATAAAAAATTAATTAAAAAAAAAAAATCAATCAAAGATACAAAAGTAGATTCTATTGAAATTGTTGTTATAATACATCAAAAACGCAGTAGGATTCTCAATCTCAACGATGTTTATTTATAAACGTTCGTTCTTCTATTTAATATGATTATTAATATTTCTAGTCACGTTCCTATATAAGCCCAATAAAAAAAATGAACAAGTGAATTCATTAATATTCCAACTAAGTTGTCAGGATTCCAATTTTAGAAGTTTCAAATTGATTACTATAAGTTAAATAAAAGGTTTCGATTTCTTGAAAATATTCAATTATTTATTTGTAAAATTTAGAAAATTAGTTCTCTTCAATTAGACCCATTTTTGAAATATTTGTTTACTTATCCTTTTTTATTATTTATTGCCAATTTATTATTCAAATTTTTCGCTAATTTATTGTTTCGTTGTTGTTTTTTTTTTTAACACTTAAGAGGTCATTCATTCTACGATAATTGAGCTAATTTAAAAATGTATTTTTTAGATAATATTAAAAAAAATTATAATATTTAATTATTTCTTCCTCTTTTATACATATAAAATTATAATATTTAAAACGTAAAAAATAGTGTATAATTTTCAACCTCTGGCCTTCTTCAGATAACATCAATAGCAATGTCAATGTCAATTGTTAATTACACCTTTATTATCCAATAAATAATTGAACTAGGCCTACACGAGCAATTTTTTTCAATTCAAGTTCGAATGTATTATAATATTGAAAATCTGGTGTGACTGATCGCACAATTTCTCTTACCTTAGGTAATTGAAAGGTTGTGCAACTAGTGCACAACAGATTTTTTGTGTCGAGATATATTTAGTCTCCCATATAAACCATATTTTTTTTAAATTTATAAACATGAGAAAATATTTATTTTTTGTTACCATGGCAACCATTTCTCCTATTTTTCCTAAGAAGTACAAGAGTAAAATGTGCTTCAAAAGATTTCAAGAGCAAAATGAGAATATACATTTTAAAGAGCACCTAAAAAATAATTGATTTTTGAATTTTAATCTAAATCGTAGCGAATTTTGAGAAAATCGAAAAAAACTGAAAAAGTACATCAGTAAAGTACTAGTACTCTTTGGCCGATTTTGTTCAAAATCTTCGTGTCACGTGCCAGAGGGAGCCTAAATTAAATATAAAATTTCATAAGATTTAAACTTTCGACCGTTGGTTTTCGTTGAAACATTTTAAAATTAAATATACAAATTAAACACTAGGTTATTTGTTTCAAAGATTTTATTAATTAAAAAATTAACACTTGTTACGTATTTCGACAATTCCTTGTCATCATCAGAAGTGATATCACTTTGGAATAGATCTACTTGAGATATTTTGTTCACAGACACACACACAGAGACAGACAGACCATGTCGCGAAAACCACTTTTTTGGATTAAGGGGACCTCAAAACGTGTATATCCATCAAAATCTCGACATCGAATTTTTGACAAGAATCCAAAAATAAACTGGGAATTAACATAAATGAGTTCCTTGCAAAAGTTCAATTCAATTAGTCGTTTCAGAAATATAAATTAATATTTAGTGGAAAAAAAAATTAGCGGATATCTTATAAATGAGTTTCCGAACATGTGTTTATAGCAAAATTTTTCTTAATTTTGACCACGCCTTGAATTATCCTACACATAACAGAAATCAAAAAAATTTTTCCCTACTTGATCTATGTGAATTTTCCTGCCTTCTCACTTCACTTTAAATATTCTTTCATTGACTCAATTCCACGGTGCGGGTTTTTCACAGTCTGATATAATTTTAAATATATATCCAAAATCAGAGGAAAAGATAAGGGAATAAAAAGTTTTAAGGTACAAATCCCTCTGGAAATGAATACTGGTAGCCAAATGGAAAAGTGTGTTTGCATCTCCTATTTAAAGCTCAATTTATTATTATTAAAATAAAAATGTTTAAGATAATTTATTTACCCTATACCTTTCATTTAAATACAAATACTATAAATAAATATTCCCAGCTGCCAGTTTGTCAAGATATCTCAACGATTTCATAATTTATTATGCAAACTTGTAAAACAAATATTGGAATAAATTCATACCATAAAATAGACTCTTCATAGTTCCAAATATATAGAACGAGAAATTTATAAATAATAATTTCACAGCAATTAATTAACAAAATATAACAAGCTATTTAAAAAGATAATAGAGAGATAATACGAAAATTTACTGGTGAGAATTCATCTATCTCTCTCTATCTTTAATTAGTTGGTATAAAAAGCATGTAGTACGATAATAAAATTCTGGGACTCTCCGGAAATAGACGTTTTCGTGTTCGAAACCAAAAAATACCGTTTATTGATCTGAATTTTTTATTTCCTTTGAAAATAAAAGGAATACCTTGGTTAAGTCCCAAAATAGTTATGGATTTGATTGAGTCAAAAATAATGAGAAAAAATCTTACACAAAGTAGCTTTTGGCATAAAGTAGGAAGATTGTTTTTTGGGGTACAACCGAGAAGACAAATAATAAGCGTTTAAAAATGATTATCTAATAAAAATAATAAATAAATAACTTGAGAAGGCTTTTTTAAAGAAATATAATATTTTTACATAAGCAAATTGACTTAAGGTGTGTTTGTGTGTGAATTGTAATGAGATCCTGGCTGAATTTCGCAATCGAGTAACGCTAGCCTGGATATCAGTTAATTTGTGAATTCCCATGAGAAGTCATTTGTTTTGTTCTTTGATTCTTGTTCAGGGAGCAGAACTGAAGAAAAAATCAAAGAAGGAAATAAAAGTGTACAAGCGTGAAATTTTGATTTAAAAAAAATCGGAAAAACAATTTTTTTTTAATAAAAAAAATTCCAGTAATGAAATTTCTTGAAACGAATTTGCACTGATATATTATCATCATTAACATTACTATACATAAAGCGCTAGCCACTGACTTCCTGTCTCTGTGTATATGTGCCTGTTCTCTCGTTGATTGACCAAATTTACAGGAATCGGAGTTAGGGAGGGAAATTTAAAACTTTAAAATTTTGTAAACGAGGGCTTTACCACTTGTTTTTAAATATTTCTTATAATGCTAGTTGATAAATCGGTTAATTTATGTGATTCGGTACGTTTAAATAAAAATCTGGTGTGACTGGCGCACAGCACACAACTTTCTCTTACCTTCGGTAATCGAAAGTTGTGTTCTGTGCTTGTCACACCAGATTTTTTGCGTCGACATATATTTAGTTCCCGACAGTACGGGACATTTGAATTCAGATGTAAAAGTATGGGAAAATATTTATATTTTGTTACCATGGCAACCATTTCTCCTATCTTCCCTATGAAATACAGGAGTAAAGTGGTCTTCAGAAGATTTCAATTGCAAAATGAGAATATACATTTTAAAGAGAATCTAAAAATTAATTGATTTTTGAATTTAAAAAAAAAATCGTTGGAGCAAATTTTGAGAAAATCGAAAAAAACTGAAAAAGTACATCAGAAAAGTACTAGTACTCTTTGGCCGATTTTGATTAAAAGCTTATTTTGTCGGTCCCGGGGGGTGTTTAACTTATATATAAAATTTCAGCCTCATAGCTCAATTCCTTCATGCTTAAAATTGAACACACACAGACACACAGACACACACACACAGAGACAGACCATGTCGCGAAAACCACTTTTTGGACTCAGGGGACCTCAAAACGTGAAGATCCATCAAAATCTCGACATCGAATTTTTGACATGAATCCAATACTTTCCTATATATATATATTACATATATACATAGGTAAGAGAAAGTAAAAAACTGGCAAATTAAATAAGTTACTAATGAAAAAATGAAGGAAATAAATCAAGATTTCTAACGCTGAGCAGAGAATAGTTAAGTTTGAGTGGGATCATAGACCATTCTTGTTAGTTTTTGGTCAGATTTTCCATAAAAGAAGAAATTTTATGATATAGATATGATAGCAAATGAAACAAGGTTATAGCCTAATAAATATTGATTGAAATATGCATTAAAAGAAGTCGTTTTCCTCATTAAGCTTTTCTGAGCATCTTTTTTTAAATTGGTTTTCAGAGGAAAAAGTAAAATTAAATTTAAACAAATAGGTTTTATTTGAAAATTGGATTAAATCACTAATTTTATTTATTAATTTGTTTTCGCATCTAAGGCCATTTAGAGCCCTTGTCTATTTATTTCAAATGATTGGTAGTCAATTCATATGAAATACATTTTTCTCGCTTGAGAAGGGGAGCGAACCCTGGACCTCAGGCTCGAGAATATCTCTGAATCACGGGCATTTACTATTAAATTTAATTATTAAAATAGATAATTTAAAATTATGAAAAGCATGTTAATTAAAAAAAAAAGAAGCATGTTAATGTTCATATGTTCATTTTTTCAAGTGTTGCTGTCAGGGAATTTTGACATATGGATTTAAATATATTCGAACAAAATTGGTCATTCTGATAAAGCCATTCTCGTTAATAACTTATAATTTTTTCTCTCTTCGTGGGATATATATATTTATATACATGAATATCTTCTTTGGTAATTTAGAGAATTAATATTATTAAAAAATTATCATATTGTAAGATTATTTAAACGTATAAAATTTATATATAGCAGCTTACTTATAAAATCAACTTGACCAGAAAATTAATATCGATTGTAGATGAGCGTAAGATTTATTTTTCTAAGGGCTTTCGATCAGAAATTTGTGTTCTTGGCGAGGTATACAAAAATACAATAACATATATGAAACAATGCAATTAGTCATACATTTTGTATCTGACGATCAAAATATTAACTAGAGCAATGGTTTCCAAAATTTATGTTACCGAGGCTCGCTTAAAAATATTTAATCTTATGACGCCTCCCCCCCCCACCTCCACCCATTTTATAAAATAATACAAAAACAAAAATTTTTAATGCTAAAAAATATAAATTTATATAAAAATATATATTTTTTTTATTCTTATTTCTATTAAAACTAGCAATCATTTGGAAAATTGGTTCTGGTGGCCAATATTCGCGCCTCCCCTTAGACTAGTCAGCGCCTCACAGTTTGGAAAACGCTGGTATAAGGGTATTTTATGGCTGGTGGAATTTGTATTAGGAATGAAAGAAGAAAGCGCAACAAGAATTTTTTCTTTAAAAATATATTTTAATAGCTTACGTTTCGGCTTTGACCAAAGCTGTTGGTGGTCATCCGAGGATGGCTTTGACCAAAGCCGAAACGTCAGCTGTTAAAATATATTTTTAAAGAAAAAATTCTGGCTTAGTTTTCTTAATATTTTTCTCAAATCTTATTTTCACGCCCTAGGAGGGTGCCTAACTTAAATATAAAATTTCAACCTCCTAGCTCAATTCCTTCATGCTTTAAATTGAACCCAAACAGACACACAGACAGAACATGTCGCGAAAATCATTTATTTTGGATTCAGGGGGCCTCAAAACGTGTATATCCATCAAAGTCTCAAAATCGAATTTTTGACATGACTCCAATAGTTTCTCTCATACTATATATGTATATTAACTTATACATATAGGTAAGAGAAAGTAAAAATTCAAATCCGAATTGAGATTAGTTCTATATAATACAAAAAGATGCGGTAACTCACCCCTGTAAAATTGTAAGTGGACTAATCATATCTTACTTTACTACCTAATGAAAAAAATCCCTACAAAATTCTGCAAGGGATTCGATGGGTTCTTAAGTTACCCAGTGTTTATTATCTGTTTATGAGAGTTAAGAAATCTTCAAAAATTAATTCCGCCCCAGTAATAAGAAATTTTAGAATGACGTTAAAATGATTCTATCCTATTATACCGGTACTATTTGCAAAGTATTGAATATTAATTTTAACTCAAACAGAATGCACTTATTTTTTAGATAAAGTTTTAAAAAACATTAATATTTTTGTGCATTATAGGGGATGGGACATTAACCCCCGCCCTAGTTAATGCCTTCATACATCCCCCCCCCCCCCACTTTAAGAAAATGCCAGCCTTCACCGCGAAATTACTCTCAAAATAATTTGAATACATTTATAAATAATTATTTTTATTTTTATTTCATATAAAAAAAAAGATAAAAAATAAAAAACTAATTTTTTTTTTCAATGACACCTACACTCCCCCTCCCCCTTTCAACAGCTTATATTCTCCCTCTACCCTTTGTGAAATATAAAATATTTAATTTCATATTCAAAAGAATCGTTTTTCGCAGTCAAATTATTTGTTTCTATCATTTTTTTTTTCAACGATAAGATGCATATAATTACCTTTAATAAGACACTCAAGAGGGTGTGTTGGCTGACGGTGAGGTCAGGGTGGGGTTACACTATATTAATTTTTCACTTTGATTCACTTTAAACACAAAAAAAGAGCAGCGCCTGTATCTCGGCCACGCGCTCGACTGAACGAGAGATAGACTTGTCTCTCTCTCTCTGTATAGGAATAAAACAGATGAAAATAACAATTCCCTTTTTATTAAAAGTAAAAAAATACTTTTTTACTCTTATCTAACTATATTTAGAAATGGAAAAGAATGTCAACAAGTGATTTGGAATATTCCAAGGCCTTTCTTAAATAATCAACCCTTCATCCCCCTAATCAAAATAATAATCAACGCTATTTTTTTTTTTTTATGTTTTCTATTTATTTGGCTTCCATTTAGCTAAAATAAATTTAAAAAAAAAAAATTTTTTTTTTTTTTTTTTTTTCAATTTTTCAACCCCTTATCCAATCCTAATAAATAAAATAATTAACAATGATATCGCCTTCGACGAGCTTCGCGTCTAGTCAGAAAAAAATTAAAACCCTGAAAAACTTCCCTGGGTCCGCCTTTGGGTTTTACACATAGTATAATTTTCTAGAATGAGTCTTACTTTAGGCCAAGGGTTTCCAAACTTTATGTTACAACGCCTCCCTTAAAAATATTTAATCGTATGACGCCCCCTCTCCCACACATTTAATAAAATAATACAAAACCAAAAATTTTTAATACTAAAAAATATAAATTTATATAAAAATATTTTTTTTTATTTATTCAATATTTATTATTTTAATTAAAAACTCCGTACCAGAATTTTCTAAATTATTTTATCATTTTATAAAACTAGCAATCATTTGGAAAATTGATCTTGGTGGCCAATATTAGCGCCTCCCCTTAGACTAGGCCGCGTCTCCCTAGGGAGGGGCGCCTCACAGTTTGGAAAACGCTGAACTAGAGTATACAGAGTAACTAAACCTTTTTTTCTATAAAAGTAAAGTAATTAACTTTTTTAGTAATTTTCACAAGAACTTTCGGCCAGATTACACTGTGCAACAAGAAAAAAGCCCCAAGAAAATTCCTTCAGATTCTTAAGTAATGACCTGAATCCAAATATGACCTTCGTTTTCCCCCAGGACGTACCGTTTTCGGGGGGGTAGCCCCCTACTTATTTCCACCCCTTTTCGTTAATTATAGGGCCACGAAAAAAATTTGGAGAGATGAAAAGGAATATTTTAGCCTTAACATTTCTTCAGAAGGTCTAGAGAAGTGAAAAGTTAAAAAGCATTAACATTTGGATCCAAGGGGGGGATGTGGGGGAGGATTTTGTCCCTTAAAATGCAAAAAAATCATTAAAAATGATCAATTTTTTCTGATTTTTCCCAATTTTTTCACTGATTTTCTACATATTCAGGGTGACAGACCCACCTCACCCTTCCTTAAACATCCCTCAACTAAAAAAAAATATATAGGACAAAGCGGGTGGGGTGTGAGCGATTCCAAAGCCCTTACAAGAAGAATTTTTTTCAATTATTGACAAGAAATAATTTCTACCCCTTTAGATAAAATATGGAAATATTGAAGGACATAGAATAATCCGTATATTTAAGTTTAAATTTGTAAAGATCGGCCCAAAAAAGTGAAAGTTAGCCGCATATTTGCCAATTTGACCAACTGAGCTGTGAATCTTCCCTCCATCTTCTTGCAAGGGCTTCGGAATCGCCCACACCCCACCCGCTTTGTCCTATATATTTTTTTTTAGTTGAGAGATGTTTAAGGAAGGGTGTGGTGGGTCTGTCAGCTGGAATATGTAGAAAATCAGTGAAAAAATTGGGAAAAATCAGAAAAAATCGATCATTTTTAATGATTTTTTTGCATTTTAAGGGACAAAATCCTCCCCCACACCGCCCCCTTGGGTCCAAATGTTAATGTTTTTTAACTTTTCACTTCTCTAGACCTTCTGAAGAAATGTTAAGGCTAAAATATTCCTTTTCATCTCTCCAAATTTTTTTCGTGGCCCTATAATTAACGAAAAGGGGTGGAAATAAGTAGGGGGCTACCCCCCGAAAACGGTACGTCCTGGGGGAAAACGAAGGTCATATTTGGATTCAGGAGGTCTTTTTACTTAAGAATCTGAAGAAATTTTCTCGGGGCCAGAAAAAAGTTTCATTTTGTTGCACAGTGTTATTTGTAAATATTTTTATCCAAGAGTGATAGAATCATCTTAAGTACAAATTATGCAATTTGTCACACATCTGTACCCTCGCCATCTCTGATCGAAATTTCTTAGAAAAATTAATCTTCCTTACGGTCATCTACAATCGATAATGAATTATTTGGGCAAGTTGATTTTATCACTGAAATTATCTTAGATATGATAATTTTTTAATCTAAATTAATTTCTAAGTTAATCATAAGTAAATATTTATATGTCTGGATAATATTATCAACGAAAAATTTAAAATATTTTACTTATCATTTGTGAATTTACAATATAAAATTTGTTTAATTTTGTTAAAAAAATCTGGCGCACAGCACACTAGATTTTTTGTGTCGACATGTATTTAGTTTCCGACAGTACGGTACATTCGAATTTCAAGATGTAAAATTTATAAGTATGGCAAAATATTTATATTTTGATACCATGGCAACCATTTCTCCTATCTTTTCTATGAAGTACAAGAGTAAAGTGGTCTACAGAAGATTTCAATTGCAAAATGAGAATATACATTTTAAAGAGCATCTAAAAAATAATTGATTTTTGAATTTAAAAAAAAATTGTTGGAGCAAATTTTGAGAAAATCGAAAAAAAACTGAAAAAGTACATCAGTGAAGCACTAGTACTCTTTGGTCGATTTTGTTCAAAAGCTTCGTGTCAGGTCCCAGGGGGTGCCTAACTTAAATATAAAATTTCAACCTCCTAGCTCTCCTTCCGTTCTTAAGATATTTTGTTCACAGACACACACACAGACCATGTCGCGAAAACCACGGGGGGGGGGGTTTTTTGGATTCAGAGGACCTCAAAACGTGTATATCCATCAAAATCTCGACATCGAATTTTTGACATGAATCCAATACTTTCTCTCTATATATATTAACATATACATATATAGAGGTAAGAGAAAGTAAAAAAATTCAATCTAACAATGACTCGCATAGCTTTTGGTCCTTATTAAATGGTAAGAAATATTTTACACACTTGCGCCATTCGACTTTTTGAGGAATTTTGTTGACACTCTTCAGCCCTGAGGATGGTCCAATTTCTGACCCCTTTTCGCTAATTAATTTATCTCTATAATTAAAATCAAGGAAATAAAGAAAAATATATATTTTTTGTACAAAAATCACTCAAATTTTAAGTTCGGGGTCAAAAGTGAAACACCTACTTCATGTTTAAATAACCCAGACATTATTTATAGAATGATTTATTTTAATGTTCATTGGATTTATTAACGCTCATCAAAACAATGAAGCTGAATTTGAACAATTTATTTATAGAGATTTTTATCGTAAATTGATTACACAAACGTCATGGAGAAATCCTCCTTAACTTGTATCGTCAGGCTTATATAAGACGAGTGACCTCATCATCATCACGGTCTTGTTTATTTACCTGAGTACTTTATTAACTCCTTGGATTTAATTAAGAGGCAATCGCTTGATAATAGAATTATGAGGTCAAATATAAATTATTACAATTTAGTGGATTTAATAAAGGTGAGGTAATCATTTGAAAAAAAATGTTGAAAAAATCTATGAGCTAGCGAGTCCGGATTAAATTAAAAGGTCTCGAAACCTAAAGAAAAATTGATTTTGATGTGCTTTCTAAACGCGATTTCGGCTAACAATTTGATAAATAAAGGGGACAATGAGCCCGTCTAGAGTTCAAAAAAAAATTTTTTTAGATGATAAAATTTAAAAAAATTCGTTAAAAATATGGTGGGAATGTTCGTACAGCACCAACTTTCTCTTTGGTAATTGAAAGTTGTGTTCTGTTCTTGTCACACCAGATTTTATATCTCAAAAACTATTAAACTTACGAAGCTGTGTTTGGATACCAGATGGTTTAAATGGAAATGCCTGGACCCCCCAATTTATTTTTTAACCCCACGGGTTTTCTTTTAACTTTTTTATGGCCTGGGTTGGCGAAAAGGGTGTGTGGGTGTGTGTGGGGGTGGGGGGGTGGGGGGGGAGAAGGGGGGGTGGTTTTTTTTTTTACGAAGCTGTGGTTTGGCTTCAATTGTTTGAAATTTAATGCACTTTAAAAATGATAATAACAACTAATGTCAAAAGCCCCTAGTTTTTGAATTAAACTGCAAAAACTGAAAAAAGTGCGAAAATTACGCAGTTTTTCTCGTACTACGCGGGAAGCACAACTTTTTTTTGATTGCAAAATGTGGTTTCGCACTCCCCCAAGGGATCCAAATAACATACCAAAAATGCAGGAATACTTTACGTTTTGCGATTTAAGGCCTTTTTTTGTCTTTATTGACTGGCCTAGAAAGGCGGGACACAATTTTTTTGTTAAAAATATGAATTTAATTGATAAAAAAGGAGAAAATTTCTTAAAATGTCAAAGTTATTTCAAATATACAAATTTTACTTGCCCTTAACAATTTTTACTTTCTCTTACCTCTATATATGTTAATATATATGAGAAAGTATTCATGTCAAAAATTTGACGTCGAGTTTTTGACGGATATACACATTTTGAGGTCCCCTGAACCCAAAAAAGTGGTTTTCGAAACATGGTTTGTTTGTGTGTCTGTCTGTGAACAAAATATCTCAAGAACGAAAAGAGCTAGGAGGTTCAAATTTTATATTCAAGTTAGACACCCCCCTGGGATGTGACACGAAGCTTTTGAACAAAATTAGCGAAAGAGTACTAGTTCTTTACTGATGTAACTTTCAGTTTTTTTTTGTTCGATTTTCTCAAAATTCGCTCCAAAATTAATTCATCAACCAACTATTTTTTAGATGCACTTTAAAATGTATATTCTCATTTTGCCATTGAAATCTTTTGAAGACCACTTTACTCTTGTACAGATAGGAAAGATAGAGAAATGGATCCAGGTAACAAAAGATAAATATTTTCCCATACTTATAAATTTTACATCTTGAAAATCGAATGTACAGTACTGCCGGAAACTAAACATATGTCAACACAAAAAATCTGGTGAGATCAGTCACAACAGATTTTTCATTGATAAGAGGGGATAAATTGAAATTGCGAGGGTTAAGATTTAGTAATTGAATGTGGGGACACCTCCCAGTTAAATAATTTCCTTATCCATTATCCATCACCTCTTCAGGCCAATAATTTAGTTATTTAGTTGAGAAGTGCCACCACACCTTTCCTATTATACCCCAGCCATCACGACTTTACATATCACCTTTTAACAATGAAAAAAATTTGCTCAGATGAATGTTATTCGAGAAAATCTGGTAGTCAAGGCCGGAGAGATTATAATAAATAAAAGTCCCCCCTCTACATGTACTTTATTAAAAATTATATCTCACAGAAGAGTGACATAGAAAGGAAGAAATGATCCGGAAACTCATGGCCATCAATCCATATACTCACAAAGAATGTACTTTGATTATAGGTGCTTTAAATATTTTATATAAGAGAAAGTGAATAGAGATTTTTTTTATTTATCAGACATGTGAATCTCATTTAAAATCAACTTTCAGATAAATGCATAGCAAATTTTAACTAACGATTGGACAGATAAGAGATATCTCTATTGAATGAATGAATCATAAGCAATTAGATATTTGTATTTATATTTAATTTAGCATATTGATCAAAAAAAATTGTCAATGCATATATCTGTGTTTGCTTAATAAAATGAAATTGCTTGGTCGTGATTGTGGAATAAATTCAGGTTCAAGAGCAAAAATTTTTTAAATTAAAAAAAAATGACAAGCCGGTTTGTCACTGAGAGGATCTTAGCTCGGGTAACTCGTTGCCATTCATTAAATATGCCTAGTCTCTGAGTAATAGAGATAGAAATAAATAAAGTGGATGATAATATTTAACTAAAAAGGAGAAGATTAATCAACAAATTTTTGTGAGGATAGGCAGTCAATGTTGAAATAAAAAGATGATTATTCCAGCCAGCTCGTCGACGTTTCGGGTGTTAGTCGTACCCTTCCTCAAGACTTTATGAGATTTATGAGAATTCTTTGAAGTGGTCAATATTCAATGAAGCTGTGACTAAATTAAAATTGGAGTTATCATTTATTCTATCCTGAGGAAGAGTGTGACTAGCATCCAAAACGTCGACGAGCAGAATGGAATAAACCTCGTTTTATTTCAATGACTGCCTATTCACACTTCCTTTAAAGATAGCCTACACGTACCAGCTATCAAGAAAATTTATAAAATCAAGAACTAAAGAAGGAATAGGACTATAAAGGACTCTCCTAATTTGCCTACTAATTAAAACGAACTAATTAATTATTTTTGATATGAGTAGTCGAAACAATCCTTGATGTTTTATACAAGAGTAAAATATATTGGGTTAGTATCACTAAAGGAATCAAGAGAAAAAGTATGAATGAATTCCAAGTTTGCATATTTGGAAGGATTATGTGTAATCCTAATAAAGATTAAAGATATTTCTTAACAATTTCCTTTTTGAGTTTGTTGTCTAGAGTTAGCTAGGTATGACGACGAATATTCCAAAGAAAAGTCGATCGCTTCTCAATCTAACTAGCCTTGAAATGCAGTCACCTCTCCCTCTCCCTCCTACACTCACATAAATTTTAATAAGAAATCTCAACCGGAGTAAATGAGAAAAAAAAAGCGTCAATTTTTATTAGATTAAATCCTATGATCTTGAAATATACGAAGAAAAACATAGGGCTTTAAAGTTTCAATTAATTCTGGAGAACTCAGATTAATAATGAAACATGAATAAAGTAGAATATCTGCGAAATAGGTGAAACTAAAGTAGAAACACTAAAACGAAAAATATCATAGTTAAGAACTCAAAAACTAATCGATAGTGAATATAACATCCTAGAAGGAAGCCTCACTGATAGGGTTGGATAAAGTTATAATAAGTCAGGATTATCCTCCCTGTTCCTCTCCTAATCGCCTCCTCAAATATTATATTAAGTTTCGTGGAAATCGATTCATAAACGAAGAATGAATCACAATAAAAATCGTGACATGTAGGTATAATTGTAAAATCATGATTTTCTGGACCAGTGAACTTGAAAATAAATGATTTTGAAAACCGAAGATACAATTTATCACGATATGATATGGGAAGACTAGAAGTATTAACATAAGGTGTGATTTAAACAGGTTATGCAACCTCTTCTTTACATCAATAAAGATTTTAACGTTATTTTTTAAAATCTTTTTACTAGACCACCATTCCTATATGCAAAAAATATATATGGCTGTTGGAAGAAATAGAAACAGCAGATCAGTCAATTCTTATCTTAGTATCGTCCGTTATCTAGAGGTATGCGATATTATTAGTAGTACTGCTTAGTACAATACTAAATTAGGTATCATAATTCTATTAAAAATTATAGCTTATACAACAATAACAAAGGAAATATTAATTCAAGCAATAAAATATAATTACGAAATATAGAATTCTAAGAATTTTCGGCCTTTCAGCTTCAAGGGTCTTGGTCTTGTAAACTTTGCCATATTTACTAAAATTTGTAGCAGATATAATTTAAATATTATATATTTACAGTTTAGGACACAAAGTGAACAATTGACCATGAAAATATTCTGGAATTATTTTATCTTTGTCATTGATATTAATTAATTTAAAAATGATTTTTACTCTATATGACGTAAGTCTTCTAACAAAAAGTTTCACTTTAAAAAATTTAAAATAAGGTGATTCTGAATTAGTTTTCAATTCATTGATCTAGATATGCCTCAGTGTGAACCACTCACGAATTTTTCGTTGAGAAGATAGCGAAAAATTGAAAATCCAAGGAATAGGTATGAAAAGTTAAGAGACAAGAATAAGTGATAATATTTTGTTTTTTGATTTGAAAACCTAAAGTAATATTTAAACTATAAATACTTAATCATATGATGATCCTTCCTGGCTTATTGCCTTTTCTATGCTCGAAACCGCTTTAGGTAGGGATAGGGCAAAATCAAGGAGCGCTACTCTATTTCATTCATATTTCATCAAAGATACGTCGTTAAGTTGAATAAATACCAGTTGAAGTTCACTTACCTAAAACAAAAGAGAACAAAATATTAGTAAAATAATAAATAATTTTATAGCGAATTTATTTTAATTCTAAAATAAAAATATAATAATAATAATTATCGTGAAATATCCCCACCCTGGTATTGAAAAGTCAGAAGCGTTGAGAGTGTCAATATTGATAGTCTTTAAAAGTCAAGATGAATAAAAGAATAATTAAACAATTGATAATGTTTGGTTTAAGATGTCAAAATAAAGTTTAAAATTTTAAATTTCAATATTAGGGTGCTTTGATTAGCGTTCCTAATAATTTTTTTTTCACATATAAACATAATAGTTATGGATATATCGTAGTATATGATCATTGGATGTTTTAGTTTGTATCCTGGAAGATAGGCATCCCAAATGACCAACTTTGACTATGTGGACCTCCCTGAGTAAATGGTCTGAGACTGTGAATTATGAGATCAACTCTTATTTGATATAAACTATAGTATTAGACCTTTATTTTTGATGATTTCGAAAACTTTTATCTTTTTATTAAGAAAAAAAAAAAATCATCAGATTTTAAAATTTTAACCCAATTTAGAATTATGCCTGTAATTCTGAATAATTTTGCTTGAAAATTTGGATATAAATTTGATTAAAGATTAGGAACCGACCGAATATTCGGTTTCGGTTATGATTTCGGCCAGTTTCGGCCAAAAATCCTGGTTTCGGCCAAAAAGTAGCCGAAACCTGAGTCTGAAAAGATGGGATGAGACTCGCATGCAAAAAAAAGGTCAAATGATTTGCAAAAACGGAAAAGGTGCGGAAAAAAATTTAGTCTCGCTTAAAAAAAAAGGTAAAATTATTTTCACGGGAGGGGGAAAAAATTTTCCGCTGGAGGAAAAAAAAAATTTCAAAAAAAAAAAAAAAAAACGTAAAATGATATTAATTTTTTATAGGAAATACAAGTTTCGGTTTCGGCCGAAACTAAGATTGAGGCCGAATATTCGGTTTCGGTTGAAAATCATGTTTCGGTCGGACCCTATTAAAGATTTAAAAATGGGGGGGAGGGGGGGGTTTGAGTAGAGAGAGATGGAGAAATGAAAATGGTGGGGGTGGTGGGGTTTGAGATATCTTGTTCAAGAAGAAGAAGAAGAAAGACAAGAAGAATGTCGAAAACATTTTTTGGATTCAGGGGACTAAAAGTGAAGATCATCAAAACTCGAATCAATTGTGAACAATTTTTCTATATATATATTAATATATAATAGGAGAAATAAAAATGGGATAAAAATATTTGGAAATAATGAAAAACTAATAATTTCTTATCAAATTATATTAAAAATCAACTCTGGTTATTGGACCAACACACAATTTTATGACAAAGAGCCACGCAGTTATTTTTAAATCATCTGGGTTGCCTATCTTCCAGATAAGTAATTATGCAAACGTTTTCTTTCAGCATGACACATTCCTTTCCTATATTTTTCGATTTTTAGGCTTTAATATAGGTCTAAAGAAAATAATAATTTCAGTCAAGTCGATTCTCCCCATATAAAATAGGAAGTTACATGCCATTGTTTTAACCATTATATTTTTAAATGCAATAATGTTTTCGTCATCTAGTAATAATTCTATTATCGCATCTTGTATTTAATTAGAGAAATTTTTTTAGATTTTGATTCTACCTAAAGATATATTCTATCAATTTAATATCTTTAGATTTCCTTCCAAGTGTGGGTGATGATTGGTAAACTTCAGTGACCAAGAGATAATCTACTCAAACAGGATTTCCGTATACTTTGATGAATACATAACAAGCGGCAATTTTTCTATGTCCCTTTTATTTCTACGCTTTAGAAATTTTCTTTTTAAGCAATAAAAAAATATATTAAATATTTAGTGAATATTGATTCACAAAATTTTTTTGTGAAAAGTAGAATAAATCATTATTTTAATTTATTTCAAATTTATTGCAAATATTTCGGACTGTCTGTCACATACAATTATCCATCATGAGAGTTTAGGTCTACATTGATTTTATTGAGAATATCATTTTGTAAAAGGTCAATACGTGGAAATTAAATTATTCACATTAAACTAAACTGCAATCATTAATTTAATAAATTTTTGAAACAAGTATTAATCATTGCCATTATGGAACAAAATAATAATACGAAACGCAGACCAAGAACAGAGCTTAATGCTTGATAAGGAAAATTTTCTTTAATCTGACAACGTTTAGAGGGCAAAATGATAAAATTTCTTGAGTTGAATAGCTCTAGATATTTAATTGGAAAGAAGAGACGGAGCCTTTCCGGAAACAGCAGCCAGGTGAAATAAAAAAGCTTTATACATGTATTTTGTTGCCGAGGTTTCGAGCGTTAGTCACAAGCTTGTGTTTGACAATTTTTCTTCCCCCGGGGGATGAATCCCACTAACCCCCCTAAATTTTAAAAAAAAAAATTAAATTTTTTCTTTTTCTCTTTCTCCCCCCCCCACCCCTTCTTCCTTTTTTTCAACTTATTCCATTTTATAATTTAAACCATTTCCTTTAATTTATATATTTTGGTTTTGGGGTTTTCTTATTTTTCTTATTTCTTTTTTTAATTCAAAAATTAAATTCATATTCTTTGGTTTGCTTCGGATCCCACCCCTCCTCTCTTTGTTAAAAAGGGTACCACCCCCCCCATTACCTATATTTAGAGATTTTTTTTTTTTTTTTTTTTTCTGTTCTCTCCCCCTCCCCCCTTTCTTCTAATGTAAATATTGATAATATAATATTCAATTATCAAATTAAAACACCCTATGCTGACAAGTACCGATTAGCCCTCGGGGCTTGGTGTAGGGGTTAGAGTGCTAACCTCGTATACCGAACGTCGCGGGTTCGGACCCCAGGCAGTCCGATGATTTTATTTAAGGCATTTGGATACCAAATGGCTTAAATAAGAATGCCTGGACCCCAAATAATATATATTCATAACGGTTATCGTCAAAGTCTTAAATGCCCTAAGTTGCCGAAAAGACTGTGTGAATGTGTTGGTGTAAATGAGAAAAAAGTGTGAATGTTTAAAAAAAAAAAGTACCGATTATTTAGAATTAGAAGAAGAGAGGACGGAGATAAGATTGGCATGGAGAGGAAAGAAACGCCAGTCTTACAAGGGGATCACACGGGTGGTGGGTGAACTATTTTTTTCAAACTCATAGGATTTGAAGATTAGGCCTAGTATCTGGACATCAATTTCCTAAAGCAGTACGATGCACTACTCAAAAACACTCGAGAAATTGCGACTTTGAAGATTTTCGAGTCCTATAGGTTTGAATAATTTTGTTATATTTCAACAGTGTCGGTGCCGAGCGGGTAAGAGCTACAGTTTTGTAAACAAGAAATCTCTAGTTCGATTCTTGATGGGAACATCACAAATTCACCAATTGGAAAATATTGATTCAATTCCGGCAATATGCAAAAAAGAAATGGAAGAAATGAAGAAAAACTTTCAGGGAGCGATTATATTAGGCCTAGATATTATTTTACAATTTGGATAAATTTTAAAGATTCCAACATTCTTCAACCAATTAATAAATCGGTAGGGGTCTATTATAATATTATTAGAATGGCTTTTTAGCATAAATTAAAATAACTAATAATCCAAGATAATTTAAATCTTGTTATGTGAAAGGATCTTGGATATCAATATGTACTGGTATTTAAATAATCTTAACGAAATAAATTATTCTATTTCTTTTTATGGAAACGTATTTAAATGAGGCTTGTCAAAGACCAAAAGAAATAAAGAAGGAAGTGATCTTCATTTTATTTTAGGCGTTAAAGATAAATTTAAAAAAATGACAGAAAAGATTAATTGCAATGGAACTTAAATCTGACCTCTGAACTGATAAAAAGTGAATATTAAATTTAAAAAAAAAAAGTAAAAAAGTTTCAAATTCAATTAGGCTTAAATGGTAATAAAAAATGATAAAGTGAGGCAAGCTTTAGATTAATTCAAAAATAGTGTGCACTAATACTTTGATGATAGGGTACTGCGTTTCTCTTGGATCTCATCCATCTTAACAGGTTAAAATTGTAATATTTTAAAATTTATATTTTTTTACATGGAATAAAAGAGGATCTCTAAACGGGCTTGTTTTCATGTGTCCCGTATAAAATAGATCTCTTATATAAATTTCTACATGTAATTTAGTAAAGAGTGAATGATTATTGATGAATATAAGTTTATTTTATCCTTGGACCACCAAAAGGATCAGAACAAAGTTAAAAATATCTTGGACAGGATAATCAGGATTGAAACCTTAGATGGTAGTTAAGACACTTCAAGAGGGATAATTGATTTCGTCGTTTGAATAAATTGCACTTTAAAATTTTAAAATAAACTTTGAACAGCATTGAGACCCCTTTAATGAGATTGCACGCATGTGTCAATGGTTCTTGTTTCCGACAGCTGTTATAAAAGGAGCATCTTGTAAGGAAGCAGAGTGTGAGAGAAAACAAAAGGCTTAAAAAATAACAGGACGAAAATAAATATAATTATCAAGCGTTAGGAAAAAAAAAATGAATTTAAAAATAAATAAATCTATTCCTATTTACTTCTTAGAAATGTTTCCCACTATTGTTATAGGGGTTGTTATATTGCCGGAAACAAGTAGCAAACACATTCGAAAAATTGTTTTCTTAAGGATAAAATACAACATCTTTGGGTTTATATTAAGGATATTAAGGCAAAGAAAGAATTAACGAAGAAATATTTGATGATAGGATAAGGAAATTTCTTTCATTATTATTTTGAATATTTTTTTTATTTTAGTTTACTTTTTCTGCATCTGTCAGTTAATTTAAATATTTTGAGCAACATTTGAATTAACAGGGTGGCTACAGAGAAATAATTTGAAATTTCTCTGATAATTCCAGGTTTTCCAGAGAAATTTTTCTATTTTTTTTCATGATTTAAAATTTTTATTCGTGTAATTAAAATGCTAAAGTAAAGTAAAGACAGTTGAACCAGCAAATTAAAGTCCTTCCTAGAAGAGACAACCCCCCTCCATTGGCAACCCTAGTCTCAAGCAAACATTCACAAATTTCCCCCACTCCTATCTAAGCCTGCCTGGTAGCATCTATTCTCTTTTATTCGCTCAGTCACATGTACTCCTGAAGAGGGTTAATAGCCCGAAATATATCGAGTTAGAAATTCAATAATTCTTTCATTTATAACTTAGTGAAACCTCACATATAGTAAATAAAATAATTTTACGTCTAAAGTATTGATTGAAGTTATATTTTTTTATCTTTTCCTCAACAAATTGTGCAGCTAAAAAAGTTAGTTGTATTTTTTAAGCATTAACAAATTTATTTTTTCAATCAATGATTGAATGTACCTTCTTTTTTTTAGTCCAAAAAATATCGATGATGAGACAAGTTTTTACTCAATATATATCTGACACTGAGAAAAAAAATACTTTTCTTATGAAAATTTTCTTGCAACTTCTCACTACTATTAAATTGAAAGTGCTCAAAAATTAATTCATTACAAAATTATTTAGCTCTTCAAGAATATAGTTTTTTACTTTCTCTAAACTATGTATATATGTAATATATATATAGAGAGAAAGTATTGGATTCATGTCAAAAATTCGATGTCGAGATTTTGATGGATCTTCACGTTTTGAGGTCCCCTGAATCCAAAAAAGTGGTTTTCGCGACATGGTCTGTCTGTGTGTGGGTGTGTGGGTGTGTGTGTGGGTGTGTGTTCAATTTTAAGCATGAAGGAATTGAGCTATGAGGCTGAAATTTTATATTTAAGATAAACACCCCCGGGACCGGAAAAATAAGCTTTTAATCAAAATCGGCCAAAGATTACTAGTACTTTACTGATGTACTTTTTCAGTTTTTTTCGATTTTCTCAAAATTTGCTCCAACGATTTTTTTTTAAATTCAAAAATCAATTATTTTTTAGATGCTCTTTAAAATGTATATTCTCATTTTGCGATTGAAATCTTCTGAAGACCACTTTACTCTTGTATTTCATAGGAAACATAGTAGAAATGGTTGCCATGGTAACAAAATATAAATATTTTCCCATACTTATAGATTTTACATCTGAATTCCAATGTTCCGTACTGTCGGGAACTAAATATATGTCGACACAAAAAATCTGGTGTGACAAGCACAGTACACAACTTTCGATTACCGAAGGTAAGAGAAAGTTATTTTTGTCTATTTAATTTTTCAGGGTTCTCTAAGTTCAGATATAATTTTTACAGATTATTAAACTTTTAGAGCTAATCAAACAATAATTGTTCCATAATGCACGCAGAATGAATTAAAAATTCATAAAGAAATAATTGAAAAACAATTTTGCTCAATGTATAATCACCACCACTCCAGGACTTATCTTGTCTTTAGATAGACTTTTCCCATTTTAGCAGTTGCGATTTTAGTTTTTTTACTTTCTCTTAGCCTATATATGAAATATTTTCTGTTAAAGTTTATTCAAAGTTGTGTTTCATTCAAAGTGTAATTGACCTTTTTAAACTCCTGATTAAAGAACGTTGCCCCACCCTTTTAAAATAATGTTATTATTTAAAAGCCGACACGAAGGTTTATTCAAATATTGGTACGATGATCAAAAACTTTATAGCATATACCGTATTTACAAATGTAAATACTGTAATTGAATATACGTATCTCCTTAATAATCAAAAACAAATTTTGTGTTTATTTAATGTTTGTAGATCTATTAATAATCAATAATTTTATTTGTTAAGTCTTTTCGGCATCTTAGGCAATGCCCTAAGACATTATGATTACGATATAGATTTATATTGGGGTTCAGGCACATTTAATTATACTAGCCGCGCAGCCCGCTTTCGACAGGCGTCTCGGGATAAGACATGTAGTTATCGACATATAGACCTATGTATTTAAATAAATTTTTATGATCTGTTGTAATGCCATTCAAAGAAAGTTAAACCTATGGTTTAGGGTATTTCAAAAGAATTGGATATTAATCAATTGAGGTCTAAAAGATAAAAAAAAAAAAAAATTTCATTAACATTCACTAATATTGTAAATACATAAATTGCTTTTCTTTTCTAATATCTTACATTTCCTATGAGAGAAATCGTAACTTCAATGAGCTCGTTAAGTTTAGGTATTTCGGGACGAAAATAATTTTCCTGTTAATTTTTAGAAGGTCCTAAAGCATATAAAATTTGGTTTCGAAATTCTATCGGGAAGTTGCTCAAATAGAACGAGATAAGCAGCCATTAGGGTGGCTTAAAAGTTTCCGACCTAATCAAGATACAAGATATTTTTTTTATCAAATTTGATTTTGATTTTTCTTAATGGTCTCCTTGATGAGATTGAGATGGGAGCATCACTGGGAGAAGTGTGTAGATTTAGAAGGGGACTAACTTATGTAGAAAAATAAAAATAAATTTGATAAAAAAATGTATTATATCTTGGTTAGGTCGGAAAAATTTCAGACCACCCTCATATAAATAGAAGAAGATTAATACCATTTGGTATCCAAATGATTTAAATAAATTCATTGTACTGGGTCCTGGAGTCCGAACCCATTAATCAACAATTACTTTGAGAAAATAAGAGATTATAATGTTTTGAAATAGAAAGGACTTGAATAGTTATTATTATAGAGTTTATTCAAGGTGTCTTTTAAATTTAAAGTTAAGATCAACATTATTATGTTCCAAAACTGTGGGGAAAAAATCAACGACAGCTGACAGTGACTTAGAGAGAAATGTGAAATCGTAAATTCAATTCTTAAATGTCTATATATTATATTGATAATATATTCTCAATATACAGAAATAAGTAGTCCGAAAATTGAATTTTCTCTAAACATTTAATCGGAATGATTAGATTCGCAAGTAATGTTCATCAATGACCTGTGGCCATATGGGGAGATATGTGCCATGTGGGCCAGATTGGCTGCCATTGCGCCATGTGCAACTCCAAGGCCAGAGGCGCCTACTCACCAGGTGGGCTGCCCACCGTCATAACAACAGTCACATTTATCTCACCGCACTCTCCTCACTATTTTAACACACTATCTTCTCTTTTCTTATTTCTTGTTTATTTACTTCAGTGAAAGATCTCGTAAATGATTATAATTACATGAGATAAGTAATCAATATTTGAAGATGAAGGATTAAAATTGTAAAGGGTGTTTTAAGTTGAAATTATTATGGACCGTTTTAAGGCCCCTGAGTTCAAAAAAGTAGGTCTATGTGTGTGTCTGTGTATTTTTAAGCATAAAGGAAATGAGCTAGGAGGTTGAAAAATATATTTAAGTTAGGCACCCCTAAGTCGTGTAAATAAACTTTGAAACAAAATCGGCCGAAAAGTACTAATACTTTAATGATGTACTTTTTCAGTTTTTTATTTTCTCAAAATCCGCTCTAACGATTTTGTTTAAAATTCATAAATTAATTATTTTTTACATGCTCTTTAAAATGTATATTCTCATTGGCCGTTGACAACTTTTGAAGTACACTTTAATCTTGTACTTTATAGGGAAAAAGTTGGAGAAATGGTTAACATGTTAACAGAATATAAATCTTTTTCTTTTTAGATTAAAATTCATATAAGTCCTCGGGCTTGGCGTAGTTGGTAGCGCGCCTACTTTGTAGATCAAGAGTCGAGGGTTCGGATCCCAGACAGTCCGATGATTTTATTTAAGCCATTTGAATACCAAATGGCTTAAATAAGAATGCCTGGACTCCAATATATATATTTTCATAATAACGGTTATCGTATAAAGTCTTATATGGCCTGAGTTGCCGAAAAGACTGTGTGACTGTGAGTGTGAATGAGAAAAAAGTGTTTTTTTTTAATAAAAAAACTATTTTTTAGATGCTCTTTAAAAAGTATATCAGTAAAATTTTTTGTTTGAATACTGATGTATTTCAGATTTTTCAAATTAATTCCGGCTCTTCCTTCCATAGAGCCAATGTTAAATTCCTATGGGATGTTAATTTCGATTCAAAATTTTTGTAATTTCAATTCAAACTAAATATATCTCGAGACAAAAAAAACTGGTGGGACAAGCTCGGTGCACAACTTTCTCTTACTAGAGGGTAGTGTGCTGTGCGCCAGTCACACCAGATTTTTTAAATTAAATTCCTCCTAAGTACTTTCCTTAGCCTCACTTCTGAATTAGGCCAAATTTCCGCAATTTATATCTCTTATAATTTAATTTTTCCCATTTATATCGTTTCAAGCCTTATAATATCAAGTGTTCAAAATGTTTTTTTTTTATTTAAAGGAGAGTATGACATTCATTTTTCGCCTTCATTTTAATGGATCATGAACGCCGCAAAGGGCGGAGCCTTAACTTGATTTAATGAATGAAATTCCAACAACCCGATGAAAAAACTAAGCTTATATGATAATTAAGTTTTACATTCAATTAGGTATGACCTTTTTTCCATCGGGGTTATTTTTATATATAAGTAGTTCGTTTATTATTTTGATCCTTTTTGAGATCGTCCAAAATTAAAGATCAAATAGAGAAAAAGAGATTACTCATTGATTTTGGTAAAGATATTTTTTTTTTTTATTTATGGTCAATTGGTGCCTGGCAAAAACTAGGGACCGACCGAAACAAGATTTTCAGCCGAAATTAGGCCTCAATCTTAGTTTCGGTCGAAACCGTAACTGAAACTTGTATTTCCTACACAAAATTCATTCTTTAGGTGCAAATCTCATTTTTTTTTTTTGTGCGAGTCTCATTCCATCTTTTCAAACTCAAGTTTCGGCTGATTTTGGCCGAAAGCAGGATTTTTGGCCGAAACTGGCCGAAACCGAAAATTCGGTCGGTTCCTAGCAAAAACATATTTTTTAAATAATATAATATTTATTGTACTAAGCGAATTAATAAATTTGATCTTTAAGTAACAAAATAACTGGTTCAAATTTCTTCAGATATTTGGTTCAACACAAACAGACGGAACTCAGCAATACTCATAACAAGTATCTCAACATTAATTTCCACATACATATATAGGTAAGAGAAATTACCATATATATATACCATATGACCAACTCCGGAACCTAAACAATTTTGAAGGACTGATGATGGGATAATAAAATTTTCCCGAAACGTCTCATTAATTTTGCGAAAATTGGAAGCTTTATATTTTTTGACTGCTCCTGCTCCTTTTCCCTTTGCATAAACACTTCTATGATTTAGAGAATGTTTATATCATTTACTTAATTCAAAATAGAATTATTTTTAAAAGGAAATGATCATTAAAAGACTTGTGAGGACAGAAATGAAGGGTGAAGGAGAATAGGAAACCAAAATTTCTATTTTCATCTAATGACAGATCTCTTATACATTTTGGTAATTAACGAACCATTAGAGTTGCTTGATGAAAAACATTTGTCTAAAACTCATCTTAAATTCTTTAAATGCGGATGAGAATGAATTGAATGATGAAGAACTATATCGCGGATGAGAAGGTCTGAGAAAAATAAGCTAAATTATATCTTCACTAATATTGGCAGGTATTTTCCATTTATTTCTAAATAGGTCTTTTATCTTATTAATTAGAGGGAGGAAGTCAATTGTTTGATAGATTTCTTCAGATCCCACAGCTTAATTTAATCATTTAATCGAAAATTTGACAAGAAATATTGACAGAATCTTAAGAGGCTTTGAGGCTAAAGACCTACTATTCCAATGGAAAGATATTAGTGAGCATTAGGCCTAATCTCGAGTTCACTTTATTTTTATATGAAGAGAATACTTTTCGTATTTAAATTAAGATTTTAAAGATATCATTTCTAATTTTAAACGATTATTAATTCAATATATATTAGAATGACAATATTTAATTAAGAAGAAATAAGTAAATATCACATTAATTCTTAGAAGATAAAATTATGGAAGTGTCCTTGAAAAGTGAGAATAAAAATGAATGAAATTCAAAAAAAAAATCAAAAAACCAATATGAGATTTGTTGTTATCAAAAAATTTAGAAAAATTATATAATTAAATTTTTTTCTAAATCGGCCTTGACGGATAAATATACGTAATAGTTTGGAATTAAAATAAAAAAAAAATGAGCAATATCATTTGATACTTCATAAAAAGTGAATAATAATTTGACTAGCCCCTGAATGCGCAGGTGAAAAAATTATAATCTTTAAAATAATCATAAGTTATTTTATCAAATATGGCAACTGTCTCTAATTAGAAAATAGATGGTTTTTATATAGAATTTACTTTATTCAATAGCGTAATCAAATCAATATTAGCCACGGTTAAGGAATATTGAAGGGCGTTTAATTTTAGGGTATCTAATTGTGTTGAAGATGAATGGATGGATATCTTAGGAATGGAAACTAAAAGCATATCTCTATCTAATATCAAGGTTTTGGATAAGTCAGTAACTTGGATAAAAGATCTGGTTTTTGAAATAGTACAGTAGTAAGAGAAAAGAAGAAATGAGTTGTAATGTAAGCGAAAATGCCGCAATTGTAGTAAGAGTTTTAGGTGAGACTGAATTAGAGCCGGTTGCTTCTCTCCTAGTCAACTAGCAAACTTATCCGACCGATAGCAAATCATCGATATAGTAAACAAGAACACGCCTAAATTTCGAGTTAAAAAATGAATTTTTTCACAGATAATTAGCTATCTGCGGTATAAGGAAAGTTGTGTGAAGTTAGCAATATTAATAATTAAAATAATTATTTAAAGCTAATAAACAAAGATTTCCAAAAAAATAAATAAGGCTTATTGTTTCTAATTTCACCCCTTAGTTAAGCTTTAATCCGAACTTTGGGCCTTAGCTATCAATAATGACTAACTACGATCTGAGCTCTTATTTAACCACATGATTAGCTTACTAGATATGAAAGACTTGAATATCTTAGCTTATCCGAGGGATAGCTAGTTAATTAGAACAGAAACAACCGGCCCTTGGACGTATCCAGAATAAATAAACCTTCCTTGGATTAAAATATCTAGAGAATAATTACTTGTTTTTGAATAGTGTTTGGAATAGGTTAGAATTAGCGACTTCGGCAGGACAGGTGGAATTTTACCAGCTGATGTATTTTCAACAATCAGCACAGTGAAGTACAATTTTTTGTAAATGTTAAATAAATAATTCTATTTGTAGAAACTCTCCAAAGTAAACTTAACTCAAGAATTTCTCAGGGGCTTTTTTATATTAAAATATTAATCAATCTCTTAAAAAATTTCACAATTTCTCTATAAAAAGTTTCCTTTAAGATATTAGCAATGTTTCGCCCTTTGGTGTATATTTGGTGTTTCTCACCAGTTTAATTCATTTAAGATTCCCAAAGCACGCAAATCACTTTATCGATGATTATGTTTAATCTTCTAAAATTTTATTTACATTTAATAAACATTAAAATCTTATCCGTTATTACAACTTTTAACATTGAGGTCACGAAAAAATAATAAAATTTGTAATGACCAGATTAGCTAATTTGGTTTCTAATTAATATATTTAATGGAAGATAAAAAATATATAAGTAGGAAGTCTTAAAGGATGGTATTAAGAGATCCCTCAGAACCAGATTAGTTAGTTGACAAAATAGACTCTGAAGGCGGCTTTCTTCGCCCACGGTCAAGGCCACCAACATTTATTTGATAGAAGTAAATAAATAAATAAAATTAAGAATTCAAGTGTTATGGTTGTGGGTGATGTAGATGGTCGTTATTAGTAGGCAACCGAAGGTAAAACAAAATCATTAGAAGAAAGGAATTTTGGTATTTAGGCTTTGACAAGACTGTATGATTTTTGTTGGTGAGGCCAAGCGCCCCATGGCCCCGGGGAATCGAACCCAGGATCTCCAATCTTTCCGAGGCATAAAATATTAATATTGAAATAATCTTAAATGCGGATAATGACGTTGGCGTAGGACAGGGACTCCTGGCAAGGAGTGGTGGTATATGACCATGAACTTCCGAGTTCATAAATGATGCTAGAGTTAAAATTTGTGTGTTCATTCACCAGAAATAAAATAACATTGCAGATAAACATCATTTTGATGGTCCAATTTTAACAAAAACAATTTCATCTCCATGAAGCGAGTCAATAAAATTTTTATGCCACATTTGATCTCAATACTCTGTTTGAATACGAAAAGTCCTACATCATGGGAAACTATTAAAATTTATAATTAAAAACTCCCTAAAGTCTCTCCCTTTCTTCCTGGTTGCATATGACCATTGGTCATCAAAGGTCTTATGCAGAAAAATCGAACTCGGACCTCATGGCTTGTGAGTATATTTTTTTTTAAGACCAATTAGATAATATTTTCAAATATCACTAAGGTGTATATTACGAAAGCTAATTAATTAAATTTTTCAATTTCCTTGTTGACCAAGCCCTACGTTATTATAGATGTCGCTAAACATATTTATTTAACAAATTTGTTTAATTTTTTACCGAACAAATAAAGGTTTTCTAACTTTCACTGGATAATTTTTTGTAACTTTAAAAAAAAGCAAATTATAAATGAAGGTCAATTTAAATTTGATCCAACAATATATCTGATATTAAATAAGAAAAAAAGTTCAAATTAAAGAGTCTCGGAAAAAATAAAGCGATAAGTCAAGTTAAAGGAAGTTTCTAAATTGGCTTAAAGAGCAAAAAAAAATAAATGATAGTCTGTCTATTAGACATTAAGGTGAGTTGTAAGTATGAAGCATTTGACATTTCAAGAAGTGAAAAGGTTATTATTTGTTAAATAAATATTTATATATAGAATACAAAAAAGTGTTTGACTATTAAGAAATGAATACGCTTTCATTTTGAAGAGCATAGACATATGGCTAAAGGATTACTTTTAAGTAATTATTTATTTAGTATTACTGTAGTGGTATAAAAACAGAAATATTAGGTGAAAATGAAAGGAAAATATTTTAAAAATAGTTTTTGAATTTAATTATTAGAAAATCTCGGAAGCCTAATTAATAAAAAAGCAATTATAAAATTGTATTAAAATTTTTCTAAATCATTTTCGGATGTGAAAGCAAGTCCATAAACTTCCTAATAATAAGATTGTACAATAAACTTGAGCCCTTCTCTATACCTATGACATATGAGGAATGATAGATTAACAGAGAACCTACAACCCTGAAAATGGTTGTACAGTGGTCCGAAATGTAATATTATTCGAAATATGTACACAAAAGCGACATATGAAGAAGACAGCAAAAAGAATTAATTTAAAAAGATTTCAAGACGAAACTACGTATTTGAAAAATCTGATGTGACTGTAGCACAGCACACAACTTTCTCTTACCCTCGGTAATCGAAAGTTGTGTTCTGTGCTTGTCACACCAGATTTTTCGTGTCGACATATATTTAGTTAACGACAGTACGGTACATTCGAATTTCAAATGTAAAATTTATAAGTATGGGAAAATATTTACTTATATTTTGTTACCATGGCAACCATTTCTCCTATCTTTCCTATGAAGTACAAGAGTAAAGTGGCTTCAAACAATTTAATGGGCAAAACGAGAATATACATTTGAAAGAGCATCTAAAAAATAATTGATTTATTGAATTTTAATCAAAATCGTTGGAGCGAATTTTGAGAAAATCGAAAAAAACTGAAAAAGTACATCAGTAAAGTACTAGTACTCTTTGGCCGATTTTGATTAAAAGCTTATTTTCACGCTCCCGGGGGGTGTTTAACTTAAATATAAAATTTCAGCCTCATAGCTCAATTCCTTCATGCTTAAAATTTGAACACCCCCCCCCCCCCCCCCCCCCCCCCACACACACACAGTCAGACCATGTCGCGAAAACCACTTTTTTGGACTCAGAGGACCTCAAAACGTGTATATCCATCAAAATCTCGACATCGAATTTTTGACATGAATCCAATACTTTCTCTCTATATATATATATTAACATATATAGAGGCAAGAGAAAGTATAAGTATCTATATACTAAGTTCTTTAGTCTAATATTAATAAATCCGCATGATGTAGAAGTGATTGTGATTAAATATATTGATTAGTGCAGGAGGCAGCAGTCTATTATAACTATAACTTCTAAATCTCACAACGTTTCGGTTTAAATTTATTGGACTATCATCAAATAAATGGGAGATATATGACAGTATTCACCCAGAAGTATACTTATATACTTTCTCAAAATATATAATTTTTTAAATAATTCAACAGTCTTTACAAACGTATGGGTTGAATACTCTCCTTTGATACCTCCTTGTCACCTGATGATGGTCCAATAAATTTAGATCGAAACGTTGTGAGATTATGGAGTTTTGATTGCTCCCTCTTGATCTCAATGAATTTGAGAAAAATAAATTCAAACCTATTCTATTTTAGGTAAAGCTGCAACTCACGGACAAAAAATATTTTATCTTTCGCCTACAAATAGTGTCATAATCTGACACTTGTTTTTTTTTTTTTTATAGTATTAACAAATACGAACATTGAAATTTGTTTGTATTAATTAAATTAAAGCTTATTTACATATATTATAATTAGGAGAAAAAAATAATTTCACAACTTTGCTGTCAATTCAATAAATGAATATTTAAGATTTTCGCCGCAGGTTCTGATTTTTATTATTTTCCGCATTATTTTTTTTATCTCTTCCATAAACAAAAAAACTTGACTCAACAAATTTTACAAATTAAACGCCTTCTGTGCTTCACAGCAGAAGTTTTGGATTGACATATATTTAGTTTCAGGCAGTAGATTACATATCATGAAATATGTAAAATATATAAAGATAGAAAAATATTTGTTATCCTTTCTTTCATTTCAGGTGCTTTAAACAATTTTGAGTGAAAAGGAGAATAATTATACACTTTAAAGGGCATCTAAAAGATTAATGATTAATGAATTTCAACCAAAATTCTAAAGTGAATTTTGAGAAATACAAAAAAAAAACTGACCGGACGGGACATATTTATTTTATAGGTACTTTTTTCTTTATTAACATTTTAGAACCAAAGAAAATTTAAATTATAATGAATTAACATTATCTATTGGAAAAGTTTTTTTTTTTAGGTTTTTTTGGCATTTAAGGCCATTTAGATCCCATCCATATTTATTTCAAATGATTGGTAGTTAATATAAAGAGAAGAAAAGAAGGAAGTTTTAACACGAAATATTTCAAATTCAGTATTGTTAAAACGTGATAGGCGATTTGGATGTCAGTGACCTAAGTGCTTGCCTTTAAATTATCGACGAAAGTTTAAGTCCTGGTTATTTTATATACCCCTCAATTTAACAAAAGCTGAATTATACATATTTAGAAGAGGAGTAGAATTAGATAATGATAAAATTTCGTTGTGAAGAGATGAAATTTTTTTGCTTAATTTCATTTAAGGGCTTTTTTGGCTCTCTTACCTTCGGTAATCGAAAGTTGTGTTCTGGGCTTGTCACACCAAATTTTTTGTGTCGACATATATTTAGTTTAAGACAGTAAAAAAACAGAAAAAACTGAAAAAGTACAGTAAAGTATTAGTAGTCTTTGGCCGATTTTGTTTAAAAGCTTATTGCCAGGGGGTGCCTAACTTAAATATAAAATTTCAACTTCCTAGCCTCTTTCGTTCGTGAGATATTTTGTTCACAGACAGACAGACCATGTCGCCAAAACCATTTTTTTTTGGACTTTGGGGACCTCTAAACGAGTATATCCATCAAAATCTCGACATTGAATTTTTGACATGAATCCAATACTTTCTCTATATATATATCAACATATACGTTGTACAGTATTTATATATTTTTAATAAATATTTAATACAAAAATGTGGTCTATAATTAAAAATTCTCCTAATAGGTAAGAGAAAGTAAAAAAAAAAATTAAAATTGAAAACAAATAGATAATAAATAATTAATTAAGATTTAGAATGATAAAGTCCTGTTAATAAATTTAAATAATATAAAATACATAGAGGAAAATTTATTTAAAATACTTTAAATTAATAATATCAAATTTATAATCAAATAAACAACTATTTTATACCAAAATATTTGCAAAATTTTTAAAAATAAGCCAATTAATAAATCGCAATACAAGGTTGAAAATAATTGTAGTGAAATTGCACATACTATGTTATAATAATAATCAATGAGTCAAATGAAAGTGAAATGGAGAAATTCCATTCTATTAGTGATATAATAAGAGTAATTAAAATAGAATAATATAGTGAAATTTCAAGTTCGTTAAACTTAAGAAAATTAGAAAAAAAAATTACGAAATTATGTATATTGGATGGAATATATATATTTTTTAACACCTATATTTTTATTATTATTTAACTAGCCGTGTTGCCCGCCAAGGGAGCGCTCCTGTTCATGTGGGATTCCCCTCCCTCCCTCCCCAATTATTATATACGGCTTCGGGCTTGGTGTAGTGGCTAGCGTGCTAGCCATATAGTCTGCCACTATATGGAGAGCAGAGAAAGGACCTATTGTTTCCAATGTTTTTCAAAGTTTTTAATTTTCAAAAAGATTTTGAGCCTCTCAAATGGGGATTTGCAGATCCGAGTATTTTTCGAGGAGTCTCCATAACATTCTCTATAAAAGTGCAAAAATTTCATCTCAAAATTCTAACCGGAATTCACTCAAAAAGAACGAGACTGACAGACACTCCGCAAATAATATAGCTATATAGAAGGTATATAAGATTCATCAAAGAGAAAATAAACCAGCAATTTCAGGGGCGGCAGTTTCATCGATTATGAAGAGAGTACGAAAAAACGGTAGTTTACTTTTTTATACATAATATGAACTCTAAACTTAATTTTTACTTTCTCTTACCTATGTATATATGTAATATATATATATATATATAGAGAGAAAGTATTGGATTCATGTCAAAAATTCGATATCAAGATTTTGATGGATCTTCACGTTTTGAGGTCCCCTGAATCCAAAAAAGTGGTTTTCGCGACATGGTCCGTCTGTGGGGGGGGGTGTGTGTGTGTGTGTGTGTGTGTTCAATTTTAAGAATGAGGGAAGTGAGCTACGAGGTTGAAATTTTATATTTAAGTTAAACACCCCCCGGGACCGGAAAAATAAGCTTTTAATCAAAATCGGCCAAAAAGTACTGGTACTTTACTGATGTACTTTTTCAGTTTTTTTCGATTTTCTCAAAATTTGCTCCAACGATTTTTTTTTAAATTCAAAAACAATTATTTTTTAGATGCTCTTTAAAATGTATATTCTCATTTTGCAATTGAAATCTGTCTGAAGACCACTTTACTCTTGTACTTCATAGGGAAGATAGGAGAAATGGTTGCCATGGTAACAAAATATAAATATTTTCCCATACTTATAAATTTTACATCTGAATTAAAATGTTCCGTACTTTCGGGAACTAAATATATGTCGACACAAAAAATCTGGTGTGACAAGCACAGAACACAACTTTCGATTACCGAAGGTAAGAGAAAGTTGTGTGCTGTGCGCCAGTCACACCAGATTTTTTCTACTTTCATTTATTAAAAGAAATTTTACTTTAGAATATTAGTAAAAACCAAATTGAGAAAGTAAATTAAATTAATTTTTTTGTACAGTAATTAGATATAAACGAGTATTGAGTTCATCTCTTCTCATTCAAAAATAATTTATTTATTTATGCCTTTTGTACTTGTGAAATGTTCTGATCATTTGTCAAAATTTTTCCGATAATTGATAAGGTTTGTAAGAGTTCAATTTGATAGTGAAAAAAAAAAATAAACAAGATTATATTTGCCCGTGACCCATGACTCAGACAGAATAAAGAGGAATTAGCTTCTCGTGCTTGGGTTCGCTTCCCGTTCCAAGCGAGAAAAATGCTTTTCAATTGAATTGACTTCCAATAAGGAGGGATGGGTTCTAAATGGCCTTAGATGCCGAAAAAGACCTTAAAACATATAAAAAAAATTATAATTTATAATCCAAATAAGGAGTGAAATACACCATGGGAACCTTGATAGAAAAATTTGATTCCCTTCTCATAAAGGTTCGTCATCACTGGTATAAAATATTTAATTTTAAAATAATCTCTCGTATATCAAAGTTGAAAGACAAATAAGATCTATTTATTTTGAATTGGCTCGGCTCTGTCATTGACCTGTTCTTTGATATGTTCTTTTATTAATAGAATTAATTTAATATTACTTCCTGGGAGGACCCGTTAAGTTTTCATATTAAGATTGTTAATTATTGATAATATTAGTAGCTAATATAATTGAAATTTTGTCGTTAGGGATTGGAAGCGAACCAGTTTTGGGGGTTCGAAAATTTGAAGTACCACGTTATATCAAAGAATCATAAAAGTAAATTAATTTTTAAGTGAAATAAAAATTTTTGTTTGAGAAATAATTCTCCAATATCCATTGGATTATTTTATTATTAGAAAGAAAATAAATAAAAATGATTACTAATTTATTAATAATTACTAGTCTAGGAATTTTTTAAATTAAAATATAAAATTTCCTGATTTCATTAAAAAACACTATCATTTTGTTCTAAATATCTCATCTGTCGGGCTGCGTGATTATTACCGATATTTAAAAAAGGAAAAAAAAAATAATCGATTAATGGATTATTTTCCACAATCGATTATTGAGAAAAAAGGGATTCTTTTTGGGAAAAATGTGTTTGAAAAGATCGGATTAGACTCGTACAACAAAAACAAGTCAAAAGATTTTCACGGAAGAGGAAAAAATTTTCCGCAGAATGGAAAAAATTTCGTTCTCCAAAAAAGGGGCGGAAAAAATTTCGCTTTGCTAAAAAAAAAAAAAAAAGATAAAATGATTTTCACGGAAGAGAAAAAAATTTTTCGCATGGCGGCAAAAATTTCGGTTTCCTAAAAAAAAAAAGATAAAGATGATTTACACGTGGGGGGAAAAAGTTTTGCTAGAAAAAAAATGTAAAATCGATTATTTTTTTCATAATCGATTATTTTTTCCTCTGTCAGGACCCAATAATCTATTATTTCTCAAAATCGATAATCGGTTGTTTTTTTCCATAATCGAACACCCCTACTGTCTACTAGTATCAAATGAGAGGGGGCAAGTAAAAAATTTTTTATATGGTCTTTTGAGTTTAAAATTTTGGAGCCCAATAACCACAAGCTAAGGGAGCGGAATAAATTTTTTTTTAGGAAATTATCTTAATATTAGCCTAGTTTTTTTTTTTTTGTAATAGATCTATTCATTTTTTTTTTTTTTTTTCAATTTTCTTCATTGTGGATAAAATATTGACAAATGTCAATAGTGTTTTATTACTAGGGCTCGGATTTTGCATATTATGCATGTTTTTTTCTGCATGTTTCTCGCTATCCTTAAAATTTTTTTATCTGGCGGTTTTAGTGTATCAAAACCCAGCCAAAGAAATCTTATTTTGCATATAAATGCATATTTTGGAGTTTAAATAGCGATTTAAGCTATATTTTTCATATTTGTATGATTTTTATTCCTGGTTTGTTGGCAAATCAGAAAAACAATCTAAGAAAATTTTAGAGACCGAAAGCCAGAGGTTTCAAACCTTTTTTGACCTCTCGTTTTTTTAAATGCATATTTTGTGGTTCTTTAGTACATAACGATCTGGGATAGATAGGTAAAAGTCAAAGGGAGAAGGTTCGGTCCTCAGGCAGTCCGATGAATATTTATTTAAAACATTTGTATACCAAATGGTGTAAATAAATCTGCTTGGGTAATTTGTATTGTAATCAAAATATTTGTGTATCGTATTATTTATTTAAAAGAATATAAGCTTAAAAGAAGTCAAAGCCTGTTGCCGAAACGTTATGGATGGAGGAGTCATTGTAATCACAAAAATGTTTTAAAAAATGCAATAATACAATTTTAAACCATCTTTTACTTTTTATAATTTATTAGTCAATCTCAAATACTAATCTTATTTTTAGTTGTCAAATAATATGTTCAGGGCCCTAAGGTTGTATGCCGTGGCTCATTTCCCTTTAAATAAAATTATTTTATCAAATATCACTTTCTTTTTCATCCTCAAACAATATTCCATCGATCAGAAACTATTATTTTATTTTTACTTTCTCTTACCTAAGTATATATGTAATATACAGAGCTATGAGTTTGAAATTTTATATTTAAATTAGGTACCCCTTGCCACGAAACACATATTTTTTAAAAAAATTGGAAAAAAAAAAATAGTTTTTTACCGTTTCTCTTTTTTTTTTTTTTTTATTTCTCAAAAATCAATTTTTATTGAAGGTTAAAACTAAAAAAATAAAAAAATTAAAAAAAAAAAATTAAAAAATAAATTAAAAAAAAAAGATATATGATTTAAAAATCAACCACATTTATTGGGAAACAAAAACACTTAGGTATATAAGTAAAAAGAAAAAAATATTATTATATTAAATAAAAAAGATTATATTAAAAAAATTAAAATTAAATAAATTAAAAAAAAAAAAAAACAAAATTTATAAATATTGATAGTATAATAAAATGTATGATCAAAATCTGAAGGTAAGCGTTTGTTTGCTACTGAACAGATGATTTTGACAAGAACAATGTATAAAATATTTATATAAATTATTAAAATATCTAATATTTTGTAAGTAAATATATAAATCAAAAATATTTTTCTTTACTATGAATTTTAATTTATAAGTGAGATGAAATAAATGAAAAATTATTTCTAGAGTAATTATCAACATATCAATTTTATTTAAACTTAAATTTTGGGTGGCTTATTATAAATGTAAATTGAATTTTTCGGAATGAATACATACTTTAGTTTTACTCCAATCATATGAATTGATTTAATTATTTATTCACGTTTTGGCAATAAAGATTTCAAAAATTTTGAGAAAAATGAAAACTTTCTAAAATGAGAAAGATCCTCATTTTTTTTTTGTAAATTTTTTTTCTTTGCGGTCGTATATTAAATTAAATTATACAACTAACACCAAGTGGGTAGGAAAAATTGGGGAAAACCGAACCTTTTGGCTATTATTATATTGTCAACGACTCTAGAGAACGAGTTTATAGTTATTTTGAATTCAATTTGTCAAATTTTAGTTCCTATTTTTCTTTTCAGTAAATGTTAACCTTATAATTAATTAATTTTCGGAAATGTTTTCATTGGGATATATAGAAGTCAGTGAATTTTCAAAATCTTATTGAATAAATTAAAAAATATTTTTTGCCCCTTTTTTTTATAGTTTATAAGTCAGTTTTATGTCAGATGTCAGTCAATTTGTCAATTTTCATTAGTGTGTTTGATTAATGAGGTTATATAATATTAATTAGTATATATATAAATTGTATAAATGAGAAAGGGATGATTAAGGAATTGATAATTTAAAAAAGTCGTTGGGAAAAGGAGTGATGCCTAGGATCGATACCCGGCAGGCTTTTGTCTTTTTAAAAGCAGGTGGTTGACTCACCGGACAGCGACTCGAACGGAAGAATCGTCTTCAGACATGATGAAGCAAAGGGCAGTCCTTTCAGCTTGATGAGACTCTGCTTTAGGCACTTATCATACAACCGCCACTCTATTGCTTATAGGCCGAATATATGTTTCCTTCTCGGCAGCCATCAACTCACTGAGAGAATGATCTTAACGGTCGTTGCAGAAACGTTTGGCTCCCTCTCGAGTCAGCTGGCAACACCAGCGCTACCTGCTGGAGATTAATGAAAATATTTTACTATCAAATTGAGACGATATTTAAATATATATATTTTTATTTATTTTATTTTTTTTTTAATTTAAGGTCTTTTTCGGCATCGAAAGCTATTTAGATCCCATCTATTTATTACAATTGAATTGGTAAGAAATCTAGCGCTAATTAGCAGCGGCGTAACTAGCCTTTGCAGTGGCGGATCCAGGGGTGTTTCTCGGGGGGGGGGTAATCTGGAGTGACTGTTCTCACAGCTCACATTTTTTGCAAAAAGCGCCTCCCTTCGCCAGGGGCGGATTAAAAGGGGGGACGATCGCCCCCCCTCCCCCCGAGAAGAAATTCAAACAGTTATAAAAACTAGTAATCTAAAGAAATAATGATTTCCGCTCTTTAATTTCAATTGAATTTGTTACTAATCAATTTAAATAAATAGGAAAGGGGTCTAAATGGCCATAGATGCCAACAAAGTCCTTAAATGAAAAAAAATAAAAAAAAAAATCTGGTGTGACTGGCGCACAGCACACAACTTTCTCTTAACTTCGGTAATCGAAAGTTGTGTTCTGTGCTTGTCACACCAGATTTTTTGTGTCGACATATATTTAGTTCCCGACAGTAGGGAACATATGAATTCAGATGTAAAATTTATAAGTATGGGAAAATATTTATATTTTGTTACCATGGCAACCATTTCTCCTATCCTTCCCTATGAAATACAAGAGTAAAGTGGTCTTCAGAAGATTTCAATCGCAAAATGAGAATATACATTTTAAAGAGCATCTAAAAAATAATTGATTTTTGAATTTTAAAAAAAATCGTTGGAGCAAATTTTGAGAAAATCGAAAAAAAACTGAAAAAGTACATCAGTAAAGTACTAGTACTCTTTGGCCGATTTTGATAAAAAGCTTATTTTTCCGGTCCCGGGGGGTGTTTAACTTAAATATAAAATTTCAACCTCATAGCTCAATTCCTTCATGCTTAAAATTGAACACACACACACACACACACACACCCCACACACAGACAGACCATGTCGCGAAAACCACTTTTTTGGATTCAGGGGACCTCAAAACGTGAAGATCCATCAAAATCTCGACATCGAATTTTTGACATGAATCCAATACTTTCTCTCATATATATATTACATATATACATAGGTAAGAGAAAGTAAAAAACGCTCCCCCGACAAAATTGCATTAATCCGCCACTGCCCTTTGCCCCCACCTGAATACGCTACTGCCCATTAAGACTATTGGTAAATTATTGGTTATATGGACCCCGACATTTTAAAATAATGGCCTAAGATGCGGAAGACTTGAAAAAATAATTATTGCCATCCATTATATTGTAATATAATTTTTATCATAAAGAAAGGGAAGATGAATCTCGGAATCCTATAACGAGAAGCGAAACTTTTAATAAATCCCAGGGAGATATCGGAACATTTTCACTTTCTCTTACCCTATATATGAAATATATAGAGAAAGTATTCGATTCATGTCGAGATTTTGATGGATCTTCACGTTTTAAGGTCCCCTGAATCCAGGGCCGGATCTAGAGGGGGGCAGTGGGGGCATGTGCCCAGGGCGGCAGATATTAGGGGGCGGCAATTAAAAAAAAAGATTTACTAAAAAAAGGTAAAATATGAATTTTGTATAGAAAATTTTAAGAAGGGGGCGGCAAATTAAATTTTGCAAATTTTGCCCCCCTAAAAAATCTCCTTGTTCCGGCCCTGCCTGAATCCAAAAAATCTGGTGTGACTGCGCACAGTACACAACTTTCTCTTACCTTCGGTAATCGAAAGTTGTGTACTGTGCTTGTCTCACCAGATTTTTTGTGTCGACATGTATTTAGTTTCCGACAGTACGGTACATTCGATTTTCAAGATGTAAAATTTATAAGTATGGCAAAATATTTATATTTTGTTACCATAGCAACCATAGGAGAAATTCCTATCTTTCCTATGAAGAACAAGAGTAAAGTGGTCTTCAGAAGATTTCAATCACAAAATGAGAATATACATTTTATAGAGAATCTAAAAAATAATTGATTTTTGAATTTTAAAAAAATCGTTGGAGCAAATTTTGAGAAAATCGAAAAAAACTGAAAAAGTGCATCAGTAAAGTACTAGTACTCTTTGGCTGATTTTGTTCAAAAGCTTCGTGTCACGTCCCATGGGGGTGCCTAACTTAAATATAAAATTTCAACTTCCTAGCTCTTTTTGTTCTTGAGATATTTTGTTCACAGACACACACACACACACACAGACACACAGACAGACAGACCATGTCGCGAAAACCACTTTTTTGGATTCAGGGGACCTCAAAACGTGAAGATCCATCAAAATCTCGACATCGAATTTTTGACATGAATCCAATACTTTCTCTCTCTATATATTAACATATATATAGAGGTAAGAGAAAGTAAAAAAAAGTGGTTTTCGCGACATGGTCTGTTTGTGAACAAAATGTCTCAGAAACTAAAAGAAGTACAAGGTTGAAATTTTATAATTAAGTTAGGCACCCTCCCAAGGGGTGAAAATAAGCTTTTGAACAAAATCGGACAAAAAGTACTAGTACTTTACTGATGTACTTTTTCAGTTTTTTTCGATTTTCTGAAAATTCGCTCCAACGATTTTGTTTAAAATTAATAAATGAACTATTTTTTAGATGCCTTTTAAAAAGTATATCAGTGAAATTTTTCGTGAAAATTGTTTGAAGTACACTTTACTGATATGGAAGCATTCGTAGCTCAGCGCCTATGAATCATCGCGTGGTCAAGTTAACACCTTTTCCGTATCAACACTTGGAGCGCCACTAATCAAGAACGCCTTGTAATTATGCAAAATATAGCCAAGGGAGTTGAATAATTATGCCTATTTAATAGGCAATTTTGAATATTTTTAATTTATCTTATTTTTCTTTCTATTCTTTTTATTTCTCGATTTTTTTTTTTTGCTACTCCATTATTTTTTTTGAATATTTGTTGCACTTAAAAAGAAGTCCTTTCTTTGCTATAAAGTACAAGAATAAAGTGTGCTTCAAAGGACCTAAAAATAATTTATTTATGAATTGTGTTTTTTTATCCTCGATCTTTTCTTTTATGAATTTTAATCATATCGTAAAATATTGGTACTATTTGGCCGATTTTCGCTTATCTCGTCATAACCTTAATACTTTAATTTGAACACAGAGACAGACGGACCATTTTGGAGAATGAATTTTTTTTCATATTTTTTGATAAAACTTAAATAAATTCACTACTGTATTCCCCGAATTATTATGGCTACTCGAAACTTCTTAAATATACTTATCATTAAAAGTATTATTTACATATAGGGGGGGGCCCCTTTTAAATACTTATTTGTCCGAAGACATTAGTTTCTCGGTCCCGTGTTCGCTTCCCGTCACAAGCGAGAAAAATTTACTTCATTTGAATTGGCTACCAGTCATTTGAACTAAATAGGGATATTCTAAAAGGTTTCCAAAAAATGGTATGGTTTTTCGAGACGCGACCCTTAAAAAGCTGTTATTTAATAAGCTAGTTAGATTTAATATTACTTACGAAAAGATCCAGTTGGTTATGCCCTGAAGAATCTCGACGATCTCAGCCCCCACTTCCACCCTAACCATCTAAAACAAAAGAAGAATTAAAGGATTATTTTATATCATTTTTTCTCTATGAAAAAATATTGAAAATTTCTTTAACTTACTTTGTAGACTGCTTCTTTCGGCTCAACGAGGACTTCCCTAAAAACTAACCTAATCCAACTATCTATGACCGGGACGGTCATCTAATTCTAAAATGAAGTTCCTCTTCTTTCTTGAGACGATCGCGAAACGCGGACACTCCCGGAAGGCAGGTAAGCCTTCATTATATCACTTCGAAACGATACGGTGAAAACGCGCCCACAAACCCAAAGAAAGGTAAAGAGGAAATGGTAAAATACAGTACATATGTACTAAGACACATTACAGATCAATTAATCTCCACCCACCTGCCTAATCAATGTCGTTTAATAGCGAACTAAAATAGAGCAGAGATAATTGATCTGATAATCATTCACGAGTTAGGAAGGAAGCCCGGCCAATACAATACTGAAGATCCCCCTTGATTGCTCATCTCAGAAACAGAATGACGTTGTTCAAGATGCATGCTGAAAAAAAAGAACCCTAAAAGCTAACAACATCCTATACGAACTCCTAACATCTTGAACATTAACTCATTCTGTCCTGAAACAACCAAGGCCCAGAACTCAGCACTGACGGACAAAGAGCCTCGGAGAAAGAGAAAACACTCTTTCTCTCAAATGCGCGAAAGGGGGAAACATGCGATAGAGAAATTCTCCTATTTCCCTTGAACAACGGTCAAAAGTGAAATGATCCTCTCCTGGGAGCCCTGCCTAAACCTAAATGGGACGAACAACAACACCCTATGCCAGTATTGAGGAACCAATTCACAATTGAACGTCAATTCAAGAGAACATCAGAGAATTCCGACATAGAAGGCCTAAAACCCCATTAATATATAAATGCGTGAGCGTAGAGATTTTCTAATTATGTTTAGCGCCCTCTATATAGAACCTATCTATTTCTAAGTAACCTAATAAGAATTGCGTGAATTTTTAAACATTCTGTTAGTATAGATAAAGATCCCCTTGTATAATATTTGTTAGTAATCCCAGAGACGCAAAACTTAAGTCCTAATAATATCTAATAATTGCTAAAATAATAATACATGCACACTTGAATTGTCTCATATGATGACGATGCTCCAATCGTTGGGCAATGAATGAGCGAGAAAAACTGTGCATGATTTATTTATTACCAAAGATCATTTACCTTTTGCACAATCCACATTCACCCATCCATTACCTTGAGAAACAACCATCCTAAAAAAGGGACTGTAAAATGGAAGAATTACATGTATTAATAACATCCTATCCATGCACCTATGTCAAAATATCTAAAAATATTTAGGCCGAATTGAGAAAATTAAAATAAATTTTGAAAATCCTAAATCTATCTCACTCTACGCTCACGTAAATGTTCATACAGACTTTTGATGTAGCTGCTACACTCGGCTGTAGAGACTGCATTGATGAGATCTTCCTTCAGGTACGCCTCCCTGGCGATGTCCAATTCGAAGTTGCTCTGGATCCATGATGTCACTTCTTCGGCATCTAAAATATAAAGAAAAAATATAAATTAATTTTTATTTAATTGCATTATTTCTGTCTCCTCCAATATGCATGTGTTCTAGAAATAAAGAGGCATCAGTCTTGATTTATGAAAAAAGTTTATTTTCAGGAAAACATTTGCGCTTGCTTTTTTGATATAAATGATTGGTAACTCCCGAAGAAATATCAATCTTTTGCAAAAAAGACAACCTGAATCACTCTTTTTTTTTTTTTTATTTATTTAAGGTCTTTTTCGGCAACAGAGGCAATTTTAACCTCGTCTCTATTTATTTCAATTTATTCGTAGCAAATTAAATTGAAATAACTTTTTGTCGCATGAGACGGAATACAAAAGGCCAGCACGCTAACCGCTTCATCAAGGCCCGAGGGCTAAATCACTCTTGTAATTGATTTCTTAAATGATTATTAATATTAGCTATAAATCAATAAATACTTTGAATAAGTTGGTTTAAGATGATTATTATTATTATTTAACTAGCCGCACCTCCCGCCGAAGGAGGGTGCCGCTCCTAGCCCAAGGGGGCTTCTCCTTTTTTTAATTATATGCATGGGCGTAACTAGAGGAGTCCCGGGGGGGCCCTCCAGAAGGCTCGTGCCTCCCAGAATTCCCCCCCGCCTCAAGAAAAATTGAGACCTCCAGGCCCCCGGAGGTCCCAGCCAAATTCGCTACTTACGCCCATGATTATATGCCGCAATTTTTCAGACACCGTTTTAGGCAAATGATACAAATTTTTTGGCTTATTAAAAAAAATATATATTGTATACAGTAAGAGAGAAAATTATCGAAAGTCAGGGGCGTATATAGAAATTTTTTCGGGGGGGGGGGGGCCTGAACTCAAAAATTTTTTCTGCGGAAAATTTTTTTTTTTAAGAAACTCAATTTTTTTTCCACACGAAATTTTTTGCGGAACATTTTTTCTTTTGCGAAATCAAAGTTGCGCAACCCAGCGGAAAAATTTGTTGCGCTGATGTCTGTATATCCCTATATATGTATTTGTGTTTGGGAAATTTCGCGGGGGGGGCATCCTCGTCCCCCCCCCTATATACACCCCTGTCGAAAGTCGACTATATTATAATTAAAATTCTTTTAAAATTTATTAATACCCGCCCGAAAAGGGTTAAAAAAAACTTTCATAAAAATCTATTGCATATACTAGTATAATTTCATCCCCCAAATATTAAGCACGATTTATCCATTTATTGGACAAAAGTTGCTAGCCCGTCCCCGCCTTTGGAACATCGTAAACTACCTGCCTTGGAATTTGGCGAGTTATCCGCGAGAGAGCGCGCGTGTTGTCCTCATGGAGGAATGTCAAAACCAACACCTCGCGCAAAAGCAAAACAAAATTCCTTAAAAAAATACAAAGACTACAAACAATTTGTCAATTTCTAAACATTCCATTGACTATTTCTGACCAAGGATTGATAACATTTTAATAGGATTTATTCTCTCAGGTATTTTTTCATCCAATTAAACTAATTATTAATTCCAGACCATCTTAAATAGTGCCTTGTTAAGCGAGCATAACCTTCTTTAGAGGTTAATTAATCATTGGCTTAGGCTCGTCGCACGTGACTCATGTCATTTTCTCTCTCTTTATAGATATCATTTCCAAATTTGGATTCGGGGAGGGGTTACTAACAGGTGCGCCTCTTCATCATACCAACAACTATTGAAAATTAATCATTTTTCCAGTGTCCCTCGTTACCTTTTATTCATCTGGTAAGTAATGACAACATCTGGCAAATTATTTATTTCCTCTAATACACCAATTTCTCTGGAGCAATTTTTTTAAAATAGTATATTAAAAATTTTAATATATTTTTTCTGTATTTGCAAAAATATTTTTTTATACTATGGTTACAGTCTAAATAAATTTTTGAAGCAATCATATAACTGTTCATCTCTTTACAAAATATATATTTAAGCTCCCTATCTAAAATATTCATTTCTATCAACTTTTGATACTATATAAAAGAATCAGGATATTTTGCGTAGCTAAAAGAATTTATTAATATCACGATCAAGTGGTTGTATATTATAATTAAATAAATAGGATGTTTCGCAACCATAATTATTGTTTTTATAAGTTTAGACATGATTCACAAAAGACCCGAAAGATGAGTAATAAATCATCTTGGCTGAGATTCTCAATATCATATATTATATCAGTTACAAAGTTTTATATACATATTTGTAGGAAATATTTTAAGAGAGTTATTATGTGATGTTCTTAGTCATACCATCTTTTTTGTTTGGATCTTGAGAAAATTTATGCTATTAATTATCTTATATAATCCTTTTGTTTATTTTGATCTTTATATTAATGATGTAATATTTTATTAGCAGGTATAAAAATTTATTTATTTAAGTAATATTAGCCTATAATTAATCTATTCTCCAAATCATTTTTGAACTTTATTTATCATATATCATTTAACATGTTTTGTTGTTTTCCCATTAATAAATTTAAAAACTTGTTATGTGATAGGATGATAATTTTTTGTTAGTGGTTGAAATATTAAAACATTTTTTTTCTTTTAGATTTGGGGATGATTCAGAGTGATGCGATGCCGTGATTGCCGGTGCTGCGGCTGGCTATCCCGCTGCTTCCCATGTCTTCAACGTCATCGAGAGATCTATCCTTCACAACAACATTCTTCCAAAAATAGTCCTACATTCAGCAATAGTGTATTTCTTGAGATCGACTCGCAACGATGTTTGCATGTCTGGCAATTGAAAGCAAACCCAACACGAACTTCGACTTCGTTGTCTTCACTCACCGATCTCAAATATTTCAATAATAAACGACTTTCGATGGTCTCCACTAATTCAGAGTTATCTAATGATGAATATTGGTTCACACGTTGGAGCCGTCCGATTAAAATCTCCGAGCATTGTAATTGTTCTTTCCGGAAATCGTGGAGAAAATCTTATACAAGTGAAGTGAAAAAATGTGATCCGTATGAGGAATTTGCTAAAACATTTGTGAATGGAATTATATGTGATGCTTTAAAATATATAGAATCTCTATCGAATAATGACAGTGAAAAATGTGAGAAGAGAACAACAAATTTGGAATTAGAAGGTGGTTATGTTAACTTTTCGTTTTTAGAAGATTCATCATCGACATCAGGTAATCTCATCAATGGAAATGGCTCCCCTCCTGAAGAGGCAAAGATCGTTTCAAAGCCTCGAAATGGTTCTACTGATGGTGTTTCATGTACGAGATGTCATCGGACTCGAATACGCCGTTTGGTATTAAATTTTAATTAAATAAACTTCTATCTCATAAGAAAAGAAAGCATTTCACTTAATAAAAAAAAAAGAAAAGCTTACTTTTTAGCAATTTTAGTATAATTAGAATACAGATTGGATGGTTCAAGATTACAAACATCTTTCACACATCTAGTCTTTAATATAATTGTATTTTTACTTACTTTTATCTATATGTATAATATACATAGCCTATAGAGAGAAAGTATTGGATTCATGTCAAAAATTCGATTTCGAGATTTTGACGGATATACACGTTTTGAGGTCCCCTGAATCCAAAAAAGTGGTTTTTCGCGACATGGTCTGTGTGTGTTTAATTTAAAGCGTGAGGGAATTGAGCTAGGAGGTTGAAATTTTATATTTAAGTTAGACACCTCCCTGAGGCGTGAAAATAAGCTTTTAATCAAAATCTGTCAAAGAGTACTAGTACTTTACTTATGTACTTTTTCAATTTTTTTTTCGATTTTCTCAAAATTCGCTCCAACGATTTTTTTTTAATTCAAAAATCAATTATTTTTTAGATCTTCAATAAAATGTATATTCTCATTTTGCGATTGAAATCTTCTGAAGACCACTTTACTCCTGTATTTCATAGGGAAGATAGGAGAAATGGTTGCCATAGTAACAAAATATAAATATTTTCCCATACTTAGAAATTTTACATCTTGAAATTCGAATGTACCGTACTGTCGGAAATTAAATATATGTCGACACGAAAAATCTGGTTCGAAAATTAGCATAAAGGTAGTCCTTATTATAGAGCATATGTACAGTGAGCGCCACAATTAAGTCCCCACCTGATAGATTTGGCCTTAAATATATGGTATAGTATATGGTAAATGGTGAAATAATTTTAATGACCGAAAACGTAAAATCTCGAGATGATTTTATTTTACCTTTTAAAATTTAAAATTATTTCACCATTTACCATATACTTAGGTCTAAAGCTATCAGGTGGGGACTTAATTGTGGCGCTCATTGTACATATAAATTACATATAATTAATAATCCTCGAAGCGTTCATGAGAGGAAATATTATCAATAAAATCTGAGAATATTTCCTCTCATGAAGGATACGAGGCGTATTAATTATAGGAAATTTATATGTATAGTGAGCGCCACAATTAAGTCCCCCCCTGATAGCTAGAGCCTTAAGTATTTATATATAGTATAGTATATGGTGTAAAGTGAAATAATTTTAATGACCGAAAAGATAAAACGTAAAATCTGGTACAGATGATTTTATTTTACCTTTTCAAACCTACAATTATTTCACCATTTACCATATACTATACCAGTGGCGTATTCAGGGGGGCCCAGGGGGCGGCCCCCCCCCCCCAAAGCCTTCTCCAAAACAAAAAAATACCTATTGTTTTCCCTAATGATTTTTTTTTTTAAATAATAATTTTATTAACTCTCATAAATTCTAAAATCTAACAAAAAACTTATAAATAATTGAAAAATTCTCTAATATTTACGAATTTTGTATTAAAATTATTTTTATTTTAAGAAAAAAATTTTTTTTTAATTTGTTTTTTATTTATAATAATTATATTATCTAAAAAAATTCCTCCACTTTAAGTTTCTTGGAGAAGGGGGGGTTCATAAAACTTTTAGCCCCCCCCCCAAGCAGAAATCCTGGTACGCTACTGTACTATACCAGATATTTAAAGCTCAAGCTATCATCAGGTGGGGACTTAATTGTGGCGCTCACTGTACATATGCTGTATAATAATGACTACCTTTATGCTAATTTTCGATACGGACTGATGATGAGACATTAAATATATCTCGAAACGTCTCCGGAACCGAGAAGTATATAAAAGGCTTTTTCTTTTTATTTGGCTGAACCTGTCCTATCAAAATCTAATATATTCACAGCCACCAAATCTCATTTACATGTCTTTTTTTATCGCTGTGATTTTTTGGCCACAACTTTAATTTGAAATAATCTTAGCGACTAGAAATCGCTAATGAAGGTCTAGCCTTAAATTTTTTAAACGGTATATGTAGTACTGACATGCCAAATTTATTAAAATTTTTCAGAAACCTTTGGTGTTCCTCGTCCATGGAATGGGAGCTTGTTCCTCGTTATGGACCTATCTAGCCCGTTATCTATCAGCCCGAGGATTCGACGTAATCGCCCCAGATCTTCTTGGTCATGGCCTAAGTTCGGCTCCCGATCACCCAGCTGCTTATCAGTTTCAACGTCTTCTTGAAGACTGCCTTATTGTGTTCGATCATTTCGTCAGAGCCCCAAGACGTTGTGTTATTATTGGCCATTCTTACGGGTTTGTAGATATTAATAATTAATTATTCATTTGGACTATAAACGAAAATGAATTTTTCTTCGAATCACTCAACTCTAATGAGATTTTTTTTTTTTTTTTTATTTTAATTTTAGGTGTTCTTTGGCGGCGGCGATGGCCAGACACCGGACAGCTTTAGTTTCTCATTTAGTGCTTATAAGCGGTGGAGGGCCTACTCCTCTAGCTCCTCGATTTTCAAACAGATTTCATTGGAAGTCTATTTTACCGCCTTGGCGAAGGAACATTACGTCAGGGCCTTATGGAAAACATGCCGCATGTCATTGCCCTGAACTTAGTCGAAGTGTGCCTGGGTATGAAATTTTTTAAGCTTTTTATATTTTTTTTAATTAAAGATCCAATAAAATAAGATAATTTCATAATAGATAAATTTATTTTACCATTCATCTATATTTTTTAATTAGAAACAAAATATAGCGTTTGTCCAATTTATTTTCATGGATATTTAGGGGCTTATTATTTATCTAATATTAGAAGTTTTTTGTATAGCTGGTTAATTGATGAAGTAGAAGGAGAGTAAAAAGAGAGCAGCTAATTATATTTTCTTTTAGGGCCTGTTTAGGGCCATCTTCAGAGCAGGACCGAAACGTCAGCACTGAGAGTATAATAAAAGAAAATATAATTAGCTGCTCTCTCTTTTCCTTCTACTACTTATTTATCCAATGAAACGTTGACGATGAGATAAATATAGAATATCGGACCGAAGAGTCTTATTTATCCTAGAGTCAATGTAAACAATAGAAATATATATTAATCTTTTTTTATAAACTTTTTAATTTTTTATAGGTACGTTCTTGAACATATGGCACAGGGGCAGAATTGGCCAGAAGGGGATGCTGCTTTCCACCGAAGAATCTTAGCTCCAACACTCATCGTTCATGGACAGAAAGATCCTTATGTACCTTTGGTCCAGGAGTGCGAAATGGAACGGGTAATTTAATCTCACTATTTTCTTTTAAATATCAAGTCTGTTTTTTTTCCTCGCTGTCGACAAATAAATTATGATCTTGATATGGTACGAAGTTTTGCCAATTATTTGATATAAGCAGATTTTTAGGATTCATTGGCGATGGCAAGGGGAGATTTAGTCACATTCGTCCACTTGAAAAAACTTGAAACATGCTGCGCTAGACGAGGAAGCCATTCAATGGGTTCATAGGATATTATCGAGAACAATAACTCCATATATCATATTTTAAGAAATTACTAGCACCTTTACTGCTAATCCATTATTATTACACTCTTTACCAAGACAAGTAGATGTCAGAATCGGGAAATAAACACTTTTCTTCTTAAAAACTGTGATTTTATAAATTTAATTTCTATACAGGGGGCCCACAAAGACTCAGGAAAAAATTGAGATATAAAATATAGTCAAAAAAGTTTTAATATAATCATAGGACGGTTAAGAGTATTTATATTAAAATGTAATTGAATATTTTTTAATTAGATCTATATATTTAATTAAGATATTAATATGCAATGAATACTTCGATTCGGACGTGACAAGTCATAGAATTTAACAAAGCATATTTATTTGTTGTCCCATGATCCTTTTCTCATGGGTTCGATTCCCAGGAGTCATGAGACGTGTGCCCCACCAACAAATAAGCATACAAATTTTTTAAATATACCTATGACTAGTCAATCGAGGTATTCATTGAATATTAATATCTTCTTCATATATTCTTGAAAATTATTTAACCGCAACCTGAGCTAGCACCTCTTAATCATCATTAGATTTTTATATTCTCTTAATTAATAATAATTTTATTTTCCAGGCAATTCCTCGGTCGTTTCTGGAATTGATACCGAATGCAGGTCATTTGCCGATGCTTGAGGCGCCAGCAAGACTTAGCCACATGGTTCATTGTTTTATAGACTGGTGGGCTAGGTAATTAATACGACACGTATTTAGCACAATTCATTTAACATCGATATACATCAATTCCATTTGTGCCATTATTCATCATCATTTGTTAAATATATTTTATTTTTTTTTTATAATTGAATTTGTCTTCCGAATCTTGCTTGATATACTCATTCCTTATAATTTGATGACTGTTTTATATTATATATATATAACGAAATATTTTTGATATTGAAAAAATAGAATAACAACTCTCATGTGGAGGATAACAAAAAAAAATATCGTGAATACACGACGGACGATATAACAAATTAATAGGCTATATAAAAAATGAATCTTATTATCAGCTTATATTTATTTATATTTTAGAAAATATACCCTGTAATCTGACCGTTCTAAAAAGAATTGTCATTAAAAAGGGATTTGCATAATTGATAATTAATTTTAAAATCTTTAGGGAAAACTTTATTGTGAAGACCAAGTTTGAATTGAAAAAATCTAATGTGGCTGGTCGCACAGCACTTATCACACCAGATTTTTTGTGTTGATATATATTTAATTTCCGACAAAATGATACATTTTTTTTATTATTATTTTAATTTTAAGTCACTCGGCTGCTGAGGTGTGGTATATATAAAATACCGACGACTTCCGGATGCCTACACGATACATTACAATTCGCGATGTAAAATTACAAACGTAGAAAAATATTTAAAATTTGTTATCATAATAACTATCTCCACTATCTTTCCTATGAAGTACAAGGGTAAATAAAGTGTACTTCAAACAATTTGAGGGTAAAATGAGAATATAAAATATATTGATATAAAAGCCAATTTAAATTAAAACTTTTAACATATTTGTTAGTGGGCCACTCGCCTCATGTCCACCAGGAATCGAGCCCAGGTCACCGGATCCTTGACCAACCTGGGTTGTTCAAGGGTCCGGTGGCCTGCTGCAAAGGGTAGCAGACCGATGCCCCAGAAAAGCTGGAGATCCTAGGTTCGATTCCCGGCGGGCATGGGGCGTTTGACTCACAAACAGATAATAATATATGCACTGAGTGATATTTTATTAAAATATTCGGAAATGTTTTGAATAGAAAGCTGCTGCCTATATAATTGAATAAGAAGGCCCTTCTTGTCTGGACAAGTTTTGGCCTGTCTTATTCTATTACTATATAAAAATATAATATAGAAAGAAAACTCAGTAATCGCACAAATAATCAAAATTGATCAAAAGGAGAAATGTATTTTGGCAAACACAACGAGTAAATAGTATAATTAGTTTGTAAGAGAGAAGAGAGGAGAGAGTCGATGGAGAGAGAGAGAATAGTGTGCTAGCAAGAGAGAGGAGAATTTGCAAGAAAGAATGGTTTAAAATAAAAAGATGAACTGAATTGTTTCTTTTAGAGTAAATGAATTAGTTAATTAAAAAACCCGAGTGTAATTATTTATATTCTTTGTAGAAAAAATGAAATTGTTGGCTTGGCTAATCAATCGAATGTTAAATAATATTTTTACTTATAAATGTAAAATATTAATTATAAATTATATTTCAATTTACTTATTTATCTTATTTTAGTTAAATTTAATCAACGATTTAAAAATAAAATGTGAAATACCTTTAAAACTAAGGAGGGAACGCTGCGCGAACAGCTCGTGCTGACCGGTGGACGCCATGTTGCACAAACACTTTAATAAAAACAACACAGATCAGATGTAATCTCCATGGAGCCCGAACGGCTACTGGCCTAGATGGCGTTGTACATCTTCTTATTAGATGAATAGGGCTCTTTGGAAGGTAGCTAGGCCAAAAATTTGTCCAACCTTATTGGTTGGCGAACTTCAGCTGGGGATCGAGTTTATGCATTTATGATGACGTATGTGATGACGTATTAATCAAAATTCACCCCACCCCACCTCACTATAGCTTTTTTTTAGGGCATGGCTTTGAGGTGATTATTGAAAAATTGCCCACTACGGTCTTTGCTGCAACATGAAGGGAGCGCGTCAGAATTAATAGGAGCGCCATTATAATTAATCTGGTGTGACTGGTCGCACAGCACACAACTTTCTTTCTTTTTATTTAAACCAATTCAAACTTGGTCTTCACAAAAAAACTTCTTTTAAATTATTTTAATTTGGATTTAAATTTGCCGTTAACCTTATTATAAAATGTATAGATTAGATGAGTCTCGACTCACTAAAGAAAGTGTAAGAATATATAAATATATTTAAAGGCGATGATTTCTAAAGTAGTAAGCCCTGGTGTAATATTAAATATATCGATTGCCTTGACTTCTCAACTTTCTTTAAATTTGTAACCCTTTAATAAGATTCATTTATTCTCTCTTTAAGTGCCAAAAAATCTTATATATTTATATAGGCCTACTTTATAAAATATTTTTCAATATTTTTCTATTAAAAAATTATAATTGTTATATTTATATATATATATCTTCTATATGTTCATTATAAATCAGTATTAATTTATATATATATTAAAAAAAAAATTGAAATTCTAAAATAAATATCTCATATTTATATTTCATATCTTTTTATACAAAAATTCGAAATGAATTATGATTTTTATCAAAAATCCATTCTTTTAGTATAAAGTTCATGATGAAAAGTTCAATAATAAATAAAAAAAAATCATGATTAGTTTATATTCATATATTATATATACTGTATATAAAAATTTATATATATATAGGTATATATATCCATCAATGATTTTTTTTAATCATAACTAATTAATTTATTGTCTAAATATTCCAAAGGGCTTAATGCCTTCCATATTTAGTGCATGAAATTGATCTTAAATAATTGTCAAAATAAAAATAGAGAGTGATATCCTCTCGACTTTTTACTATATTCTGATTTCCGTTTGACGTCCAGAATTTTAGTGTAAGACATTCTAAATTTCATCGATATGGCTCGTTGTGATGCTAACAAATCATGTTTACACAGACCACAAAATAATATTTTTTTGCCTCAAAGTTTTTTTTTTTTTTAAATAAAAAAACACTAATTTTTTCCCCATTTAGACTTCCATTCACACTCACATACGCACAGTCTTCTCGGCAACTCAGGCCATATAAGACAATAAGGATACTCATTAATATAATTTAATTCGATACAATTAGAGGCTCCAGGCATTCTTATTTAAGCCATTTGGTATCCAAATTGATCGGACTGCCTGGGATCCGAACCCGCGACCCTTGGTATAGAAGGTCAGCACGCTAACCCCTACACCAAGCCCGAGGGCTTGGCTCAAAGTTGATAGTCATCAAAATCTTGAGATTGCTGTTACCATATTTTATTTAGCTATACGAGAAAGTTGAAATTAATTGAACATCAATTATCTATTTAAGAGATATTTTTTTTTTAGTTAGCCACTAGGAGGATTATATATATATAT
>JAKCPI010001012.1:0-90086 GCA_023213315.1 Euborellia annulipes
TTAATTAAGCCACCACTAAAACACACCCCAATTTAAAAAATGCTTCCTATGGTTCTTTTTAATTATTTATTTATTTATTAGGGATATATTCGAACTTAAATAATTTTTAAAGAGACTTATTTAAATAATCAACCCCGAAAACCCACCCCCAATTTAAAAAAATACTTCTATCCGTGTATTTATAAAATTATCTAGCACGCTTAAAATCTTTAAGAAAAATATACTTTTTAAAGTCTTTTCTTTTTTTTTAAGGTGCGCGTCTCCGGGGTCGCTAATTTTGCGGACTTTCCAGCGGCCACAATTTTGAAGCTATCGACCTCAAAATTTTTTTTAAATTAAAGCTATTTAAAATATCTACAACTTATCGAAGCCCTTTTTTTGATTTTTCAAAAAAAAAAAAAAAAAAAATTTTTTTAGATTAATCGCATTAAATAAAAGATATTTAAAAAAAAGGAGCTCTATAAGTTGTAGATAATTAAATATATATATATATATTATTAATATATATATTTTTTTTTTAAATTTAATGGAATGGGACCTTCTTAAGAAAGTTAATTAATTTTTATCTAAACAAAGATTTCAAATATAATTTTTAAATTGCGAGTCCCTGATTTTACTTAACATTTTCTAATTAACAAATGATTTATTTATAAAAAAAATTTTCTTGAAAAAGCCCCAGGTTCAAAAAAAAAAAAAAATAAGTGACCTAAGGGTGTACAAGGGAAGGGAAATGTCTACTCTTAAAATAAGTAAAATAGTTAAATTCCTGAGTTCATAGAGCCACCCCATGAATTAAATGAACATTTCTAATTATTATTTGAAATTGCAGTGGAGAGAGAGTTTTTTAGATTAAAAATTTAAACACTTACAAAGTCGAACGTTTTCAGAAAAAGACGATGTCTAAGTTGAGATATTCTTGTTTTATCGGACCTGTTTCTTTTGATATTGCATTCCATATGAACCTTCCAGCAAATAATCTCTTGATTATCGGGAGATTTTCACTCTTCGTCTTCATTACCAGCCGCTCGCTAAGTTGTCCCCTTTTAGTCTGAAAAAATATAAAAAAAGGAATATATTTAAAAATACAGTTTTTTAGAATAAATTATTAGTGTTGATTAAATTAATGAATCGGCTATCCAAGGTTTGTGTCTTAATTTTAATTTTATGCTGTAATTATATTTTCCTCTCAACGAACGAAATAATTAAAAGGCATTCTAACATAAGAATTCGCAACTAAATAAGTTATTTTCCGATTTTTTTTTATTTGCAGACTCAAATGATAGTATTTAAAAAATATCTAATTATAAAAATTGAAAAAATTTAATGAGAAAATTTTTTATTTTTTAAGATAATATTTATGTTTACTGGATTGACTCGAGTAAAAGACATTAAGAAATTCTATTTTGTTTGGATTAAAGTGAAAATTTAAAACGATGATTTACCTCTTTTATGTAGCTGCATTTCCGTATGATAAAAATCCATCCTTTGTGATGCCGAATTCCTTTTCAAGAGATCCTGGAACAAAGATTTTAATTATTTGTCATTTCTATTAAAATATTAAATATATTTGCTGTATCATTTCTTATCTTTTTCTTGATTTAAACTACTGTATAAAAAAAAATTTTTTGTTAATAGAAAAATAATTTTAATTAATGAAATGTATTAGAAAATCATACTGTATGAGTTATGAATTGAATAATGAAATTTTTTGATACAATAAGAAATTTGGCTTTAATTTTAGTTAAAAATAAAAGTGAATTATTAAAATTATTAGAAAAATATATTTATCTCACCAGATGGAAACGCGATGGATTTTATGAGGTACTTCCATTTCCCTTCAAAGTCACCCGCCCCACACCTCTCGGCAGGTTCCGAGTAAGCCAAGTCGGAGACATCCTTATTTTTAAGGCACTTGGGCCCTTTGTGTCTATGGGGTGAGAATTTCTTCCATTTTCCTAACCAAAGAGGAGACTTCGGTTGGATTATTTGCGGCAAGCTGGTTTCGAACTCCCTGTAAAAAATAAAAATTATTATTTTTTCTTATTAAATTGATGATTCGTGTGTTTGTGTGTAGAAAAAAAAGAGTTTACAAAAATATAAAAAATAATATTAATAAACGATTTTTTTAAACTTATATTTAAGGAAAAATATTAATGATATTAAAGATGTACACTAGGAACCGACCGAATATTCGGTTTCGGCCAGTTTCGGCCAAAAAGTAGCCGAAACCAGAGTCTGAAAAAATGGGGGACTCGCATGCAAAAAAAAAAAGGTAAAATGATTTTCATTGGAGGGAAAAAAAAATTCAAAAAAAAAAAAAAAAGGTAAAATGAAAAAAAAATTTTTATAGGAAATACAAGTTTCGGTTTCGGCCGAAACTAAGGTTGAGGCCGAATATTCGGTTTCGGTTTCGGCTGAAAATCTTGTTTCGGTCGGACCCTAATGTACACCCTATTACACCCTCTGGTTTCAAGTTTTTAGACAAAGGGTAATTTTATAAATATTTAAATAAAACTAAAATGTTAACCTTTTATGCAAGTGAAATATGCATGTTATAAATACCTTGTAATTGTGGAGAGGGGGTGCGTGTGACGTTTTATTCTCACAGACAGAATCGCACTGGGGAAGAGGCACTTTGCAGAGTGATGAGTTCAATCGACTAGCTTCTTGGCCTCCTTGACGCAGATGGATTTGCTCTCTTCTGAAACAAAGAAATAATTTTTTTTTTAATCTTCTTCTATCATTATATTTTAAGTATTCAATAAAGATTATTTGATTAAATAATTGTTTTATTTTCCTTAATCCTTTCCTTTCTCATGAATATAAAAGGGAATTAACACAATTTTAATTAGAATTTTTACCTCATTCAGATAATGGAATATTTGAAAATAATTTTTTTAATTAAGTACTTGATTTGTTTATAATTTCTTTCTATTAAAAAAAAAAATTGAGTGATTTTTATGGAAAATTTTATAAAAAATAGATAAATATATAATCAAGTAATTTGCCCCATCCAACCCTCTCGAGGCCCCCGAGTTTGGCGTAGTAGGTAGCGTGCCTACCTCCTATACCAAACGTCGCGGGTTCGGACCCAGGCAGTCCGATGATTTTATTTAAGCCATTTGGCTACCAGTTGGCTTAAATAGAAACGCCTGAACCCCCAATATATATATTAATTACAACGGTTATCGTCTAAAGTCTTAAATGGCCTGAGTTGCCGAAAAGACTGTGTGAATGTGTGTGTGAGTGTGAATGAGAAAAAAGTGTGAATGTTTAAAAAAAAAAAAAAAAAAAACCCTCTCGACATTTTAAATTAATTGATAAGGGATGAAGAATGGAGAAGTTTTTTTAGAAAAATTAAGATATTTTGAAATTTTAAATTAAATGATAAAAAATTTTATATAATTTATTTCATTCAATGGCTATTTTAACCCATTTCCAAAAAAAAACACCCCTATTACTACATTACATTACCAATAAAAGAGAAGAGAGAGATTTTTAAAGAGAGAAAGTCCTTTACAAGAAAATGTAATTAATATTTATCATATGGCCTAATAAATTGAAAAAATTTGATAGTCAGGATTTACTAGGTACAGAGAGACTGGAAGTGCGCTGAGATGGGATGCCCAAACGACAAGGAAAGATGTGAACCCGATTACACCCTATATAAACATAATATAAGAGAAGCTAAACACGTTTCAGGGAATCTTTCAAACGAACTGACTCCGGGATCAACAAGAAAGCAACTGACTGACTACTCGTGATAGCAATTTGTGCTCCGAGTTTCCAAAAATAAATAAATATTAAAGCAATTCTTTTTTTTTTCTATTATTTTTTTAAGCACATTACATTATTAAAGACTAAGACAGACAAGTTTTATTTTATTCACATTAAAAAATAAACCACCCCTAACCTAAAATCATCCTAATAAGTTGCTGAATTTTTGATACTGATGATTTTTTAATTATTTATTTTTTTTACTAAATATCTATCATAGGATAATTAGATTCTTATTAATAAAGTGGGGGGGAAAAGAATATAATAGATTTTAAGATAGAAAGCGAGAACAAGATGGAGAGAAGTGGAAAATTTGTTTTTTTAAGAAAGCAAAGTATAGTATAGCTTTAAATGATAATCAAATATTATAAAATGAGGGGTTTTTTTATACACGAGATTTGAAAAGAGAGAGAACCTTTCCCAAGAAATGATGAGATTCGAGTAAAGGCGGGTATTTAGCTTAGCTTGAAATGGGAAATTAATACAATTTAAAAAAATATTTTTTTTTAAAATTAAGTAGCCTACTTGATTTGTTTCTAATTTGAAAGGTATAATTCGTTTCTAAAGGGTTTGTTTCTTTTTGATAATTTTTTTGTTTCTTTTTGATAATTTTTTTTTATTTTAACAAATTTTTCTATTTAAAAAAAAAAATAAGTGATTTTTATGGAAAATTTTATAGAAAAAAATAGATGAGTAGTATATATTCAAGTGATTTGCCCCCTCCATCCCTCTTGACATATTTAATTATTAATTGATAAAGGGATGAACAATTGAGAAGTTTATTAGAAGAATTAAGATATTTTGAAATTGTCTGTTCTTTAAATTAAATGATAAAGAATTTTATATAATTTATTTGAAGTGGCTATTTTAACCCATCACCTCCAAAAAAAAAAAAAACCACCCCTATTACTACAGTACACCGATTGAAGAGAAAAAATCTTTTTTATTAGCTTAGACAAAAAGTACTTTCAAATTAAAAACAAATCAAGTACGTACAGTGGCGTACCGAGGGGGGGGGGGGCGAGGGGGGCGGTCCGCCCCAGGCCCCGAGCGGGCATAGGCCCCCATATATTTAAAAAAAAAAAAATTTAATGAAAATTTCCCTTTGAAAGGCCCCGGCGCCCTCAGGGCTCAAGTAAAAATGGGAAAATTTAGATAAAAAAAAAGAAAATTTAATAAAAATTTCCCTTTGAGAGGCCCCGGGGCTCTCAGGGCTTAAGTAAAAACAAAATTTAATGAAAATTTCTCTTTGAGAGGCCCCGGGGCCTTGAGGTCTCAAGTAAAAACAAAATTTAATGAAAATTTCCCTTTGAAAGGCCCCGGCACCCTCAGGGCTCAAGTAAAAATGGAAAAATTTAGATAAAAAAAAAGAAAATTTAATAAAAATTTCCCTTTGAGAGGCCCCGGGGCCCTCAGGGCTCAAGTAAAAACAAAATTCAATGAAAATTTCTTTTTGAGAGGCCCCGAGGCCCTTGGAGCTCAAGTAAAAACAAAATTTAATGAAAATTTCTCTTTGAGAGGCCCCGGGGCCTTGAGGTCTCAAGTAAAAACAAAATTTAATGAAAATTTCCCTTTGAAAGGCCCCGGCACCCTCAGGGCTCAAGTAAAAATGGAAAAATTTAGATAAAAAAAAAGAAAATTTAATAAAAATTTCCCTTTGAGAGGCCCCGGGGCTCTCAGGGCTTAAGTAAAAACAAAATTTAATGAAAATTTCTCTTTGAGAGGCCCCGGGGCCTTGAGGTCTCAAGTAAAAACAAAATTTAATGAAAATTTCCCTTTGAAAGGCCCCGGCGCCCTCAGGGCTCAAGTAAAAATGGGAAAATTTAGATAAAAAAAAAAGAAAATTTAATAAAAATTTCCCTTTGAGAGGCCCCGGGGCTCTCAGGGCTTAAGTAAAAACAAAATTTAATGAAAATTTCTCTTTGAGAGGCCCCGGGGCCTTGAGGTCTCAAGTAAAAACAAAATTTAATGAAAATTTCCCTTTGAAAGGCCCCGGCACCCTCAGGGCTCAAGTAAAAATGGAAAAATTTAGATAAAAAAAAAGAAAATTTAATAAAAATTTCCCTTTGAGAGGCCCCGGGGCCCTCAGGGCTCAAGTAAAAACAAAATTCAATGAAAATTTCTTTTGAGAGGCCCCGAGGCCCTTGGAGCTCAAGTAAAAACAAAATTTAATGAAAATTTCTCTGCCTGAGAGGCCCCGGGGCCCTTGGGGTTCAGGGATATACGGTATTTAAAAAATATTTTTGTGTATGGAGGAGAGGGATATAAGGCCCCCACTTCTAGTTCCGCCCCAGGCCCCCAACTGCTTCGGTACGCCTCTGAGTACGTAGCTAGTTTTAAAAAAAATTATTTTTTATATACTGTAGATAAAAAAAATATTTAATATATTATCTGAATGAATTGAAGTAAAAAAATTCTAATTTTAATTATAATATTTCAAGAGGAGACGATAAACAAACAAACCCCACTGAAAATGAATAAACACAGAAAATAGAAAAAATTCTAAAGGGAACGCATCTTCGTCATTTCGATTGATCATAACGTAAAAAAAAATTTAAAAAAAAATCGTCCGAATTGATGAAATTTAACAATTTCTATTTTCATTTATTTAATAATAATTTCTTATTAAATATTATAGGAGAACTAAATTCTCAGTTAGAAGGGTGGAGGGTGGGTGATAAGGGGATAGAAAGTAATACATATGCTTAAAAGAAAAAAAAAAAAAAAAAAAAAAATAATTTTCTATTAAAATTTAGTTTTAGAAGAAAAATACTGTTTTGTTTATTAGAAAGGGTGATTTACACCCTTTCTCACCCTCCACCTGGGGTACACGACTTCATCATAGCGTTGTATTTAAAAATTGGATAGGGGGGGGGGGGGCCATTTTATAAGTATATTTTAAGAGAGAAAAAAAAAATTGAAAATAGAAATTTAATTCATTATGCAAATGAGATATGAAAAGATTCATTACCTTAATAAAAAGATGACCAGTCGGGGAGTAACGAATGAGTTTGGGGGATGAACGTTTTATTTGCACACACAATATAAAAAAAACTAAACACACGTGAGAGAGATTAAGAAAGAAGAAACGACTGACTCATGTCTCGACTCAAATAAACTAAATGACAAACCGCCTGACATGCAGGCAACCAGCAACCAAGCAGACATCGATCGATAGAGAAATATAGCATTGCTCAGAGGAGCGCCCAAGAAAAAAAAATTATAAATTCTCTATTTATAAAAATTCCATTCACTTGCAAACAACGGGTTTTTATTCTGTTGGGAATAAATTCGAAATTAAATAACTATTAAAAGACTCCCTTTATTTACCCACCCTTTAAACTCACCCCTAATAAAATAAAATACTTTCAAGTGTTATTTTTTGTATTTATTTATTTATTAGGGATACATTCGAAGTGAAATAATTTTTAAAAGACTCTCTTTATTTACCCACCCCTATTATCAATAAATAAAAATTTTTTTTGCGTTATTTTCTGAATTGATTTGATTCAATAGCTAATTTAACCCACCTCCTCCAGAACCACCCTTATTTCTACATTTAATAACCAACCAAAGATAAAAAAATATTTTTTTTTGATTAGACAAAAAGGAATTATGGCTATATCTTACCCATTAGAAACAAATCAAGTTGGTAGTTAAAAAAAAATTATTTTGATTTAGTTTTGAAAAATATTTAAATTGAATATTAAATGATCGCAATACTTTCTCTCTATATATTCCATAGGGTAAGAGAAAGTAAAAATTATAACATGTACTCACGAATTATAATAAATAAATATGAACGATTGTTCTCAGCGCTAGTGGGTAATTAAATATTTACGAATAGAAAGAATTTAATTATTGCCATCCCATTCATTTCTATAGACCTAATTTAGAAAGGAGATAATTTTTTTAATTATTATTTGAAGTATTATTCTAAGTTAGAATATTCCCATACAGAATTAAAATTTGTAAGAAGAAATTTTTGAATTTTATATTTTTTCCTAATCAAGCAAGTTGATTTGTTATTAAAACACTTTGGCAAAAATAATGAAAAAAATTCGAATCCCTCTCAAAAAGGAATCTGTTAGTAGCACAATCAAAGGGGGGACTTCTAGAAATGATAATCAAATATAATATGAGGGAGGAATTTTCTACGACTATCAGAAATTTTAAAAGAGAAAGACCTTTCCTAGGAAATGAGATGAGATAAATTGAAAAATTTGATTGTCAGGACGACTTACCTAGTGAGAGAGACCCTCGGAGAGCGCTTAGATGGATGCTGGAGCGACAAGGCCGATGATTATAAAACAAACGTGTTGAGATTTCGCTTCTTTTTGATGCTCCCTCATTTGCATGTTGATTTGTATTAGCCGACTTCAATTCGATGCCAAGAGACACATGAAGGGATGCTGTAACAAAAGAAAATATATTTTATTAATTATTCTAAATATTTATAATATGATAATTATCTATTTTTTTCCTCAGTTTTTTTTTTTAAGTTTTTATAGTATGTAAATGGCAATTGTGACCTCCATTTCCTAAACATAGGGTTGCCATAATTTATTCAGGCCAGATCCGGGCAGACGAGCTCCGGAGGGGGAGGTCTGGAAGTATGGAAAATTTTTTTGAAAATTGGACACTTAAATCTGCGTTTTCAGCTATCCTGAGACATCAAAAATATTAAAATGATATTATGTAGCCTAATTAAATTAATAAAAGTGATTTTAATTTTTAAATAGCTAAAGTCATTTATAATAAAAAAAATTAATTCCTGATTCCCAAATCATACTTTCCACTAATTAATAAATACAATTAGCTCAACTTGTAATTAATAATCCACAGGGCCGCAGACAGGGGGGCTATATCCCCGGGGCCCGGGCCCTTCGAGGGAGCCCGGGCCCATTGCGCTCCCACCTTAAAATTCTAATAAAAAATAATTTTCATGGTTAAAATTTCAATTAAAAAAAAATCATTTTCTTGAAATTTTTTTTCCTCAGGGGGCCCGGGCCCTTTAAGCTCAAATCTTAAAATTTCAATTAAAAAAAATCATTTTCTTGAAATTTTATTTCTCAGGGGGCCCGGGCCCTTTAAGCTGAAATCTTAAAATTTCAATTAAAAAAAATCATTTTCTTGAAATTTTATTTCTCAGGGGGCCCGGGCCCTTTAAGCTCAAATCTTAAAATTTCAATTTAAAAAAATCATTTTCTTGAAATTTTATTTCTCAGGGGCCCGGGCCCTTTAAGCTGAAATCTTAAAATTTCAATTAAAAAAAATCATTTTCTTGAAATTTTATTTCTCAGGGGGCCCGGGCCCTTTAAGCTGAAATCTTAAAATTTCAATTAAAAAAAATCATTTTCTTGAAATTTTATTTCTCAGGGGGCCCGGGCCCTTTAAGCTCAAATCTTAAAATTTCAATTAAAAAAAATCATTTTCTTGAAATTTTATTTCTCAGGGGGCCCGGGCCCTTTAAGCTCAAATCTTAAAATTTCAATTAAAAAAAAATCATTTTCTTGAAATTTTTTCCTCAGGGGGCCCGGGCCCTTTAAGCTCAAATCTTAAAATTTCAATTAAAAAAAATCAATTTCTTGAAATTTTTTCTCAGGGGGCCGGGCCCTTTAAGCTCAAATCTTAAAATTTCAATTAAAAAAAATCATTTTCTTGAAATTTTTTCTCAGGGGGCCCGGGCCCTTTAAGCTCAAATCTTAAAATTTCAATTTAAAAAAATCATTTTCTTGAAATTTTTTCCTCAGGGGGCCCGGGCCCTTTAGCTCAAATCTTAAAATTTCAATTAAAAAAAATCATTTTCTTGAAATTTTTCCCTCAGGGAGCCCGGGCCCTTTAAGCTCAAATCTTAAAATTTCAATTAAAAAAATCATTTTCTTGAAATTTTATTTCTCAGAGGCCGGGCCCTTAAGCTGAAATCTTAAAATTTCAATTAAAAAAATCATTTTCTTGAAATTTTTCCTCAGGGGGCCCGGGCCCTTAAAGCTGAAATCTTAAAATTTCAATTAAAAAAAATCATTTTCTTGAAATTTTTCCCTCAGGGGGCCCGGGCCCTTTAAGCTCAAATCTTAAAATTTCAATTTAAAAAAATCATTTTCTTGAAATTTTTCCCTCAGGGAGCCCGGGCCCTTTAAGCTCAAATCTTAAAATTTCAATTTAAAAAAATCATTTTCTTGAAATTTTTTTCCTCAAGTTTGATCTTTTCACGACTCAGGATAGCTAAAAAAATTTTTTAAATTGCGAGTCCCTGATTTTACTTAACATTTTCTAATTAACAAATGATTTATTTATAAAAAAATTTTCTTGAAAAAGCCCCAGACTAGTTTTTAGACAAAGGATAATTTTATAAATATGTTTTAAGAAAGAAAATATAAAAATATAATGTTAACCCTTTTCTCAAGAGAAATATGCAAATTATAAATACCTTTTAATTGTGGAGAGGGGGGTGCGTGTGACGTTTTATTATCACAAACAGAATCGCACTGGAGAAGAGGCACTTTGCAGAGAGATGAGTTCAATCGACTGGCCCCTTGGCCCCTTTAACGCAGATGGATTTGCTTTTTTTAAGACCTCTCTTCTGAAACAAAGAAATATTTTAAGTTAGCGAGACGAATAGCTGAATCAATATGTAGTAGAAAATAAAAGGCCGAGCAGCTATGTTAATTTCTTTATTTAAGGTGCGCGTCTCGGGGGTTTTTTTTTGGGGACTTTCCAGCGGCCACAATTTTGAAGCTATCGACCTCAAATTTTTTTAAATTAAAGCTATTTAAAATATCTACAACTTATAGAAGCCCTTTTTTGATTTTCGAAAAAAAAAATTTTTTTTTAGATTAATGGCATTAAATAAAAGATATTTTAAAAAAGGAGCTCTATAAGTTGTAGATAATTAAATTAGTAATCATTGTGTTAAAAAATAATTAATTTTTTGCCTTTAATTAATTAGCTGGAAAGTCTAGAATGAAATGGAACAAGTTGCGTGTTATGCAATGGGGGAACACTAACGCCATCTGGTGCCGCCTCGAGTCAATCGTGTTTTAACGGTTTTCCGAACCCACAGCGACATGACATGTCTGTCAGAGAACTTAAGAGGTTTTTTTGTTGACTGAACTCTAGCCATGAAGATGGTCGCATAGTCGACCGAAACGTCGCTGTGGGTTCTTAAATAAAGAAATTAACATAGCTGCTCGGCCTTTTATTTTCTAGAGAAATATTTGATTTATTTTTTTTTATCCTCTTCTATCATCATATTTTAAATATTCAATAAAGATTTCCCATGTTTAAATATTCATTATAAAAGTATATAATCGAATATTTACAATTCATTCAGTTAACGGATTATTAATAAATAATTTTTTTTTTAAATTAAGTAGCCTACTTGATTTGTTTCTAATTTGAAAGGTATAATTCTTTTTTGTCCAATTTTCTTAAGGGTTTGTTTCTTTTTGATGATTTTTTTTTATTTTAACAGATTTTTCTATTTAAAAAAAAATTGAGTGATTTTTATGGAAAATTATATAGAAAAAAATAGATGAGTATATATTCAAGTAATGCCCCCTCCATCCCTCTTGACATAATTAATTATTAATTGATAAAGGGATGAACAATTGAGAAGTTTATTAGAAAAATTAAGATATTTTGAAATTGTCTGTTCTTTTAATTAAATGATAAAGAATTTATATAATTTATTTGAACCCATCACCTCCAAAAAAAAAAAAAAAAAAAAAACCACCCCTATTACTACAGTACACCGATCGAAGAGAAAAAATCTTTTTTATTAGCTTAGACAAAAAGTACTTTCAAATTAAAAACAAATCAAGTACGTAGCTAGTTAAAAAAAAATTATTTTTTATATACTGTAGATAAATATTTAATATATTATCTGAATGAATTGAAGTAAAAATTCTAATTTTAATTATAATATTTCAAGAGGAGACGATAAACAAACAAACCCATAGAACTGAAAATGAATAAACACAGAAAATAGAATTGAGTGATTTTTATGGAAAATTTTATAGAAAAAAATAGATGACTATATATTCAAGTAATTTGCCCCCTCCATCCCTCTTGACATATTTAATTAGTAATTGATAAAAGGATGAACAATTGAGAAGTTTATTAGAAAAAATAAGATATTTTGAAGAAAAATCGACTGAATTGATGAAACTTTAAATTAAATGACAAAGAATTTTATATAATTTATTTGATTCAATGGCTATTTAAAAGCACCACCTCCAAAAAAAAAGAAAAAATTTGAGGGGATAAAATAAAAGTTTCACTTAAAAAAAAAAAAAAAAAAAAACACCCCTATTACTACTCTCTACATTACCGATCGGAGAAAAAAAATGTTTTTTATTAGATTCGACCAGTGGTTCCCAACCTTTTTTGATGCGCGGCCCACTTTTTCCGTAAAAAAAAACACTGAGGCCCAGTGTATGGGGTGTTTAGGGTGGCGCAAAAAAAAACCGACTAATTTTTTTTTTTTTTTTTTTTCGAGTCTCGTATGAAAATATTGTATGTTAGTTTATCATGTTTTAAGAGACCTCCCCAAAGATGAGATGATGGAAAAATATTTTTTAAGGGACGCTCAAAATTTTTAAAAATATCCAAATTCGTCAAAAATCGATTGTTTCTTTTTTTTAAATTTTTTTTCTCGTTACGGTAGAATTTTATAGACGAAAAGAACAAATTTTCAACTATTAATTTTTAAAGGTTCAAAATTTTTTTAATTTGTCAGTGTATTGCTTCCGATGAATTCGAGCGACCTTTAAATATTTATATTAAAGATTTAATACATTTTTTTCTTTTAATTAGTAAGATATTTGAGAAAATATAATCAATCGTACCTGTAACCTTAATTTACAAAATTTCAAGTTATAAAAAATAAAATATTCTGTTTAATTTTTTGTTCATCTCGTGTTGTTTTTTTTTTTTTTGACGTGACAACGTCTTACAAATCATGTGTCTATAATGGCATGTTAGAGGGGCATGCACGAAAAAGTTTATTGGCTTGAATAACTCCTCTGTCTTAAGAGGTATAATTATGGGAAATATACGGTTAGAAAGAATGAGTTTTCAGCTAAAGATTTCACCATTTATTTTTTTCCTATCATTTTATTTTACCGCGCTGCGGTAAATTCTAATTTGAAAGTTTAAACCCCTGTAGATTCTGAACGGCTAATCAGATCAGACTAAATGGGATGTCATTTGGTGCAGAAAGAAAACCTCTAATAGAATAAATAAAAAAATCCCGAGTAATTAACTCCAAAATTACTTTTTTTCTCGAAAAACCTCATTTTTTAGGCAAAAAAATATCGCAAAATAGCCCTACTTGTGCAACGCATAGCGACTTGACCATAAAAGCTACATTAAATCTAAATATAGTTTTAGAAAGAGTGGTTCAATACCCCCAGGGCTTTTTTTCTTTTTTTTTTGATATGCGGTCATTTTACCGCATGAGAGCCAGGGGCGTATATAAGGGGGGGGGGCGAGGGGGCCCGGGCCCCCCCCCGAAATTTTCCAAACACATATACATATATAGGGATATACAGACATCAGCGCAACAAATTTTTCCGCAGGATGGGAAACTTTGGTTTCGCAAAAGAAAAAATGTTCCGCAAAAAATTTCGTGTGAAAAAAATATAGTTTATTAAAAAAAAATTTTCCGCAGAAAAATTTTTGAGTTCGGGCCCCCCCCGAAAAAAAATTTCTATATACGCCCCTGATGAGAGCACTCGGCGGGATTTCGTTTTTCGAAATTTTAAACCCCTGTAGATTCCGGAACGGCTAATCAGATCAGACTAAATGGGATGTCATTTGGTGCAGAAAGATAACCTCTAATAGAATAAATAAAAAAGTCCCGAGTTATTAACTCCAAAATTAGTTTTTTTCTCGAAAAACCTCATTTTTTAGGCAAAAAAATATCGAAAAATAGCCCTACTTGTGCAACGCATAGCGACTTGACCATAAAAGCTACATTAAATCTAAATATAGTTTTAGAAAGAGTGGTTCAATACCCCCAGGGCTTTTTTCTCTTTTTTTTTGATATGCGGTCATTTTACCGCATGAGAGCACTCGGCGGGATTTCGTTTTTCGAAATTTTAAACCCCTGTAGATTCCGAACGGCTAATCAGATCAGACTAAATGGGATGTCATTTGGTGCAGAAAGAAAACCTCTAATAGAATAAATAAAAAAATCCCGAGTAATTAACTCCAAAATTAGTTTTTTTCTCGAAAAACCTCATTTTTTAAGCATATGTCGCCCTTAATGGATAAAAGTTTGGCCACACCTGTCATATATTGTTTCAATGAAAATGTTTGAACATGTTTATTTATGAAAACAAACTACTAGTAAAAAAAAAAAAAAAAAACAATACTTTCTCTCTTTATATTTCAATATAGGTAAGAGAACAAAAATTTTTTTGAAGTCAAGCAAAAGACGTTGTCACGTTAAAAAGCCACCGGCTGTGTAGAAGACACAGCTAACACCTAATTTTTTAGATTATGAATCAATTCATATAATGATTTTTTTTTTTTTGTTGTTGATTAAAAGAAATAAAAATATATTCAATCTTTAATATGAATATTTAAAGATCGCTCGAAAAAATCGAAAGCAATGCGCGGACAAATTAAAAAAAAAACATTTGGGCGACGATTTTAAGTTGAAAATTTGAGAAACGTATTTTCTTTTCTTCTATAAAATTCTACCGTAACCAGTGGCGTATTCAGGGGGGGGCCCAGGGGGACCGGGCCCCCCCCCCCAAAGCCTTCTCCAAAACAAAAAAATACCTAATGTTTTCCCTAATGATTTTTTTTTTTAAATAATAATTTTATTAACTCTTATAAATTCTAAAAACTAACAAAAAACTTATAAATAATTGAAAAAATCTCTAGTATTTACGAATTTTGTATTAAAATTATTTTTTATTTCAAGAAAAAAATTTTTTTTTTATTTGTTTTTTATTTATAATTATTATATTATCTAAAAAAAATTTCTCCACTTGAAGTTTCTTGGAGAAGGGGGGGGGGGGGGGGTTAATAAAAATTTTGGGCCCCCCCCCCCCAAGCAGAAATCCTGGCTACGCTACTGACCGTAACGAATAAAAAAAATAAAAAAATAAAAATCGATCTTTGACAAATTTGGAAATTTTTAAAAATTTTGAGCGATCCTTAAAATTTTTTTTCGAGCTCATCTTTTGGAGAGGTCTCTTAAAACATGATAAACTAACATATTTTCATACGAGACTTGAAAAAAAAAAATTAGTTGGTTTTTTTGAGCCACCCTAGTGCATATATATAATTTTATATTAAATACAGTAGAGTCCCGGTAATCCGAACCTCGCTAATCTGAACTTCCGGTTAATCCGAACTCTTTTTGCGTACGATTTTTTTTTTTTTTTTTTTTTTAAGAGGAGATTCGAGTAAAGGCGGGTATTTAGCTTAACTTGAAATGGGGAATTAATACAATTTAAATTATAATTTTTCCCTCAATTCATTCAGATAAATAGATTATTAAAAAATATTTTTTTTTTTTAATATTAATGATATTAAAGATGTACACCCTTTTACACCCCGTGGTTTATAGTTTTTAGACAAAGAATAATTTTATAAATATGTTTTAAGAAAGAAAATATAAAAATAAAATGTTAACCCCTTTCTTCAAAAGAAATATGCAAATTATAAATACCTTTTATTTGTGGAGGGGGTGTGTGTCTGACGTTTTATTCTCACAAACAGAATCGCACTGGAGAAGAGGCACTTTGCAGAGAGATGAGTTCAATCGACTGGCCCCTTGGCCCCCTTGACGCAGATGGATTTGCTCTCTTCTGAAACAAAGAAATAATTTTTTTTTTTTAATCTTCTATCATCATATTTTAAATATTCAATAAAGATTATTTTATTTTATTAAATAATTGTTTTATTTTCCCGTAATCCATTCCTTTCTCATCTTTAAATATTCATTATAAAAGTATATTAGTATGTTTATCCAGTGGCGTAACCAGGGGGGGGCGAGGGGGGCGCGAGCCCCCCCCCCCCCCCCGCCCCAGGCGCATCGAGCCCTTGGCGCCCCCCGGAACCGGCATAGGCGTCCTACGGCCTCTAAAATATAGCCCAGCGTATGTGATTTTATCATATTCTTTTCATCGATTGTCTTAAAAAATTGATTGTTTTCTTTTAAAATTATATTACAACTTGAATTCTACTAGTTTAAATGAATTTAATTCCAAAAATAATAATTAACGTATATAGATAGGCTTTATAATTAAAATTTTTTTTATTTTGCAATATATAAGCCTTAATTTGATGTTTTATGGCTGTGGAGATTTACTCAGGATTCGTATAAGCCTTAATATTTAATTTTTTGGAATTCAAAACTTTTTTAAGCATGAAGGAATTGAGCTATGAGACTGAAATGTTATATTTAAGTTAAACACCCCCCGGGACCCTGAAAATAAGCTTTTAATCAAAATCGGCCAAAAAGTACTAGTATTTTAAAGATGTAGTTTTTCAGTTTTTTTCGATTTTCTCAAAATGAAAGGGCTTTTACCATTCTTCAGGCCCGCCCGGAATTTTTTCAAACCCGCCCATTCCCGCCCGAGATTTAGTGAATGAATGAACGAATGTCTAGCAATTTTTAAATAAAATTTCATTTGCATGCCCGCGGACCGGGCCGGGCGGGTAACGGACCTACGGGCCAACCCGTACCCGTGCAGGGCTCTAATCGGGGGTTCGGATCCCAGGCAGTCTGATGATTTTATTTAAGCCATTTGGATACCAAATGTCAAAGTCAAAGTCTTATATGGCCTCAAGGCCGTAGCCAGGGGGGATCAAGGGGGATTGATCCCCCCCCCCCGAAATAAAAAAAGATATTTATTTTAGTGCGCCCGTCTTACTTTGTTGTTATACACAACATAATAGTTAATCAATCACTACAAACAAAATTCTGGTAATGGTTTTCTAATAAATATATATGATAAGTAACACCATTTTATTTATTTTATTAAAACGATTTTATGATTTTCTACTGTTCCACCAAATCAAACCCCCCCCCCCCGAAATTATTTTCTGGTTACGGCCCTGTATGGCCTAAGTTGCCGAAAAGACTTGTGCATGTGTGTGTGAGTGTGAGTGTGAATGGGAAAAAAGTGTGTTAAAAAAAAATGGGGAATGACTTCCTCGAGACTTTCTCGTATGTTCTTTTGGAATTACGTCTGGGTGTGTGTGTGAACACGATTGCTTAAAAACCAAAGCAGCTAGAGAGATGAAATTTGGTATATGCTCCTTACTAAAATTGTAGATTTCTATCAACTTTTGGAGTAAATACGTCACTTGGAAGAAGTACTTTTCCTAATAAGTTTTTTCAGAAATTTCGAAATTTTCAATTTCTTTGTTATATTATGATAAAATACTCTATTTTAAAAAGTTTTTATTCTTTGATATTTTTCCGAAAACTGAATAGTTTTTGAAATAATCACAGAAGAAAACGACATTTTTCGTTAATTTTGATAAAAAAATCAAAATCAAATCATACAGGTGTCATTAAAAAACATGTCAATAATTCATTTGTTTTACAAATTCGCTGAGGAAATTACAGGATGCAAGAAATTTGCCCGCCGAAGGCGAGCAAGGGGTCCAGGGGCGGAGCCCCCTGGAAAATCGGCGCCCTAGTTAAGCTTCCCCCCCGCCCTCAAAGGCTGGTTACGCCGCTGTGTTTATCGAATATTTAGATTAGCTTCAAATGGGGAATTAATATAATTTTAATTAGAATTTTTCCCTCAATTCATTCAGATAACGGATTATTAAAAAATATTTTTTTTTTTTTTAAATTAAGGTGCGCGTCTCGGGGTGTTAATTTTGGGACTTTCCAGCGGCCACAATTTTGAAGCTATCGACCTCAAATTTTTTTAAATTAAAGCTATTTAAAATATCTACAACTTATAGAAGCCCTTTTTTGATTTTCGAAAAAAAAATTTTTTTTTAGATTAATGGCATTAAATAAAAGATATTTTAAAAAAAGGAGCTCTATAAGTTGTAGATAATTAAATTAGTAATCATTGTGTTAAAAAATAATTAATTTTTTGCCTTTAATTAATTAGCTGGAAAGTCTAGAATGAAATGGAACAAGTTGCGTGTTATGCAATGGGGGAACACTAACGCCATCTGGTGCCGCCTCGAGTCAATCGTGTTTTAACGGTTTTCCGAGACGCGCACCTTAAGTACATGATTTTTTTCTAATTTGAAAGGTATAATTCCTTTTTGTCCAATTTTCTTAAGGGTTTGTTTCTTTTTGATATTTTTTTTTTAATTTTAACAAATCTTGCCTTTTAAAAAGAAAATTTAGTGATTTTTATGGAAAATTTTAATAGAAAAAAAAACAGATGAGTATATATTCATCCCTCTCGACATTTTTAATTATTAATTGATAAGGGATGAAGAATGGAGAAATTTATTAGAAAAATTAAGATATTTAGAAATTTTCTGTTTTTTAAATTAAATGATAAAGAATTTTATATAATTTATTTGATTCAATGGCTATTTTAACCCACCACCTTCAGAAAAAACACCCCTATTTCTACATTACATAACCAATCGAAGAGTAAAAATCTAAAAAAATTAATAAACAATACTTTCCCTCTATATATATTTCATATAAAGGGTAAGAGAAAGAAAAAATAATCTGAATTGTTTAAACTTATAATTAGAGGGGGCGAGTGGAGAAAATAATTAAGAAAAGAATGTATTCAGACAGTGAAAAAAAATTCCACCTCCAAAAATTACACTTAGTACTATACTATTGACGAAAGGTAAAAGTTTAAGAATTTATATTTTCAATTATTTAATAATAATTTCTTATTAAATTTTATAGGGGAATTAAATTCTCTGTTAGGCGAGTGAAGGGTGAGTAGGGAGCGAGAGAAATCCATTTGCTTAAATGTAAACATTTTACAAAAAAAAAATAATTTTCTATTTTAAATTTCATTTTTAAAGAAAAATACTATTAGAAGGGGTGATTTACACCCTTTCTCACCCTCCACCTGGGGTACACGATTCCATCATAGCGTTGTATTTAAAAATTGGATAATTTTATAAGTATATTTTAAGAGAAAAAAAAATTGAAAATAGAAATTTAATTCATTATGCAAATGAGATATGAAAAGATTCATTACCGTAATAATATGATGACCAGACGGGGAGTAAATGAGTTAAACGTCTTATTTGCACACACAATATAAAAAAAACTACACATGAGAGAGAGAGAGAGAGAGAGATTGAGAGAGGATCTCAAACGACTGACTTTTGGCCCAACTCGAATACAAGTAAAGCCTGAGAGACAGGCAACCAGTAAACAAGCAGACATCGATCGATAGAGAAATAGCATTGATCAGAGGAGCACCCAAGAAAAAAATCAAATAAATTCTCTATTTAAAAAAATTCCATTCACTTGCAAACTAACGGGGTTTTATTCCGTTGGGAATAAATTCGAAATTAAATAACTATTAAAAGACTCCCTTTATTTACCCACTCACCCTTAATAAAATAAAATACTTTCAAGTGTTATTTTTTGTATTTATTTATTTATTAAGGATATATGATTCAATTTATACCCACCCCTATTATCAATAAATAAGCGTTATTTTTTGAATTTTTGGTATAATTTCAATAGCCTACTGTTGAATTAATTTTTTTTTCCCATTAACACCCACATTCACACAGTCTTTTCGGCAACTTAGGCCATTTAAGACTTTTACGATAACCGTTATTTATTAATATATATTTATTCGGGAGTACAGGCATTCTTATTAAAGCCATTTGGTATCAAAATGCCTTATATAAAATCATCGGATTGCCTGAGATACGAACCCGCAACTTTTGCTATATAAAGCCAGCACGCTAGCCACTACTCCAAGCCCGAGGGGGGTTGAATTAATTTGTAAAATTGATTGTTTAACAATATTTGTTGATTATTTTTTTATTTTTAAAACGAAAATCGAATGATTTTAATGGAAATTTTTTATAGAAAAGAATAGATGAATATATGCCTATATGAAAATAATTTGCCCCCTACATCACCCGCGGCATAATTAATTAACAAGGGATGAAGAATTGAGAGATTTGTTGGATTAATTAAGACATTTTTATATTTTTTTCCCTGCTTTATCATACAATAGAATTCTTCAAATTAATTGGTAATTCTATTTGGGATTTTACATAATTGATTGATTCAATAGCTAAATTAGCCCACCTCCGCCAGAACAAGAGCGGATATAAGAGGGGGAGGGGTCCCCCTAAAAATTGAAAAAAATACTTTTTTTCGAAAAAAAATGTATTTTTAATGTAAAATTTTAAAAATTAATACTTAAAAATTTGATTTGTATTTATATTCTGGCAAACAAGTACAGAATGCCCCTTTAAATTACCGAAATTAAGAAAAAATAGTGTGCTGTGCGACCGGTCACTCCAGATTACCCCCCCCCCCTCCCCACCACCACCACATCTGGATCCGCCACTGCGCCAGAACCACCCTTATTTCTACATTAAATAACCAACCAAAGAGAAAAAAAATCTTCATACGATTATAAAAAATTTTTTTTTTTTTTTTAGATTAGACAATAAGGAATTATTATATCTTATCCATTAGAAACAAATCAAGTTGGTAGTTAAAAAAAATTATTTTGGTTTAATTTTGAAAAATATTTAAATTGAATATTAAAAAATTATAACATGTAGTCACGAATTATAATAAATAAATATAAAGTAAAAATTTGTTTTAATTGGTTTGAAATAAGAATTAAATTAGAAGTCAAATTTTGTCATTCGCATAGAAAATATTATTTGAAAAACATAAACTCACCAAATGGCAACTCGAAATCCCGTTGAGTTCATCTCAATCATCGACAAGAAGCCTCTGGGAACGAATTCTGAAAATAAACAAATAAAAAAATTAATAATCACTTTTTAACAGTATTATATTCGAAAATGTCATTATATCATTATGCAAATAGATATTCAATTTAATTATTATTTTCCCTAATTTAAAGATATAAATTGCCAAAATGTTTGTGAAGTTAACAAAATATTCTGACCATTAGAACAAGTTTGAGAAAATAATAAGTAAATTGAAATATGGTGGAGATTACTAAAAAATACTCTCTCTATTTTGCATATAAGGGTAAGAGAAATTAATATTTGGTTTGACATTAGAAAGACTCGAATTTTATTAAGAAAAAAAATTATAAAAAATGTTTTTTTTTCCAATAAAACACAAATATTAATTAGGCTCTTTAATAAGACGCTCAAAGGGGTGGAGAATTAACTGAATATAGGGGTGAGTTATATAATTATTCACTTTAAAATAGAAAAGGCAAGACGTGCGACGTTTGACCCGTTCAAAACTCGACTGAATTTTAAAATAAAAAGAAGAAAATAAAAAGTGCAAGTCAGGAACACATGTCACGAGGTTCTGTTATTAAGAGTTTAAAATATTTGTATTAATATAAATTAGTAATTTGAATATTTTTATATAATTTATAATGAATTTCTATTGATTTAAAGAGATTAAATATTAATAAAAGAAATTGAAAAAAAAATAAAGGGTCGGACTAAGCCGAGCGCACAACTTTGCCCACCCATTTTCAAAGAAATAACGCAACGGGTTTGTTTATTTGTTTTGATTTTGCTCTGTTGCAAGGGCGGATACAAGGAGGTGGTAAAGGGGGTAATTACCCCCCCCCCCCCGAGATTCGAAAAAAATACCTTTTTTTCGCAAAAAAATTTATTTTAAATGTAAAATTTTTAAAATTAATAAATTTAAAATAAAAGATAAATCCTTATTATTTCGCACTTTTTATTTCCAAATATACAAAATTTCTTTGGGATATTTCGGCCGCATTTCACCTTAAATTTCTTGGCTGAAGATGGCTGTGTGATGCGGCCGAAATATCCCAAAGAAATTTTGTATATTTGGAAATAAAAGTGGAAATAAATAAGGATTATCTTTTATTTTAAATTTATTAATAATTATGTTTCGCCAAAAAATTCTTTTGAAATTTTTAAAATTAATACTTAAAAATTTGATGTGTATTTATATTCTGGCAAACAAGTACAGAATGCGCTTTTAAATTCCCGAAATTAAAAAAAAATAGTGTGCTGTGCGACGAGTCACACCAGATTACCCCCCCCCCCCCCGAGAAACACCTCTGGATCCGCCCTTGCTCTGTTGCTATGCACAATTTTCGAATTTAAATGATTTTTTAACAAATTATAATAATTTATGACAAATTAGGATACAAATATTATATATCATTTTACTCGGGAGAAAGTCTAGTTTCTGAATATATAAAAAAAATTATAGGTTATGTAAGAAAAAAATATTGGCCCCCCCCCCTCTAGAGCGCCCCCTAATGGTCCGATGTTTACCAAAAGCTTTTCAGTTCTTGACCCTTACCTCTAGTTTATCTGTGCAAAATTTCAAAACAATTGAATGAATAGTTTTTGAGATTTCGTTGACGAAAAAAATTACCACAGACATCACACACAGACACACAGACATCATTCCAAAAACTACTAAAATGGATTCAGGGGACTTCAAAACGCATTTTGGCAGCTTCAGAAAAATTTCGATTTTTTTTACGATTACATTAACTTTACCTGTCCAACCTACGGTTGATGGGCAAAGTTAAAAAAACAAAAACAAAACAAAGGATAACCTGTCAGCTGTCACGACATTAAGAAGTAATAACTCAAAGTTTTAAATTTCCCTCTCTGACTTCCCCACCTCTGACTCTGACCAATCAGCGAGAGAGAGTGGTAAACACATTACATACACCGGAAGTGAATGGCTAGTGCTTTAAATATTCTAGTAATGAAAATTAAAATTGAGAAGTTTTTGGCCTGAGTAAAGAAATTTGATGCTGTCGACGTTTCGGCCGATTATTCCAGCCTTCATCAGGACAGGTACTTTTTTGCATGGGTGCGAAACATTCGTGAGTTGACAGCAAGGGCGGATACAAGGGGTGGGGGTAAAGGGGTAATTATAATACTTCCCTTCCCTCCGAAAAACTCCTCTGGATTCGCACTTGGTTGGCAATGTCATCGGAATTTTTCGCACCTACGTATGTCAGGAGTTGCCAAGATCCCTCTAAAATCGAAGCAAAAAATACCTGTTCTGTTGAAGTACGCATAAATAGTTCAATGCGTGACGTTCTTAACTTAAATATAAAATTTTAACCTCCTAGCTATTTTCTTCTTGAGATATTTTGTTCACAGACACACAGACAGACAGCAGACCATGTCGTGAATTGACGGCCCATAAGCTCTGAGGATGGTCTCGACCGAGACCGAAACGTCAGCTTAATGGGCCTAAATAAATGAAACAAATACTAGCTGCTTTTCTTTATTCATCCTGTTCCGTTCAAAGAAATTCGAAATTTTTCTTCTATTTTAAAAAATTATGAATTAAAACGAAAAAAGATAAAAATTTCTGAAAATGAATTTTCCCATAGCAAAGTATTGAGTTCAAAATATTAGAAATAGTAATTTAAGATTTGAAATTAGTATTATGAACCCAAAATATAAATAAGAGAAAGTAAAAACAAATATTTCCTCCGTAGTCAGAATTTAGTAAAAAAAATTTGTCTTCAAATTTAAAGGGTTTGAAAAAATTAGAAGTCAAATTTTGTATGTCTATTTGAAAAATATAAACTCACCAAATGGCAACTCGAAAGAAATAACGATGAGTTCTGGGTTCTGGATTAACGACAAGAAGCCTCTGGAAACGAAATCTGAAAATAAAAAAAGAAACAAATTATTAATAATTATTTTTTAAAAAATATTATATGTTATTATGCAAATAGATATTCAATTTAATTCCGCCGACCCCGCACTGCGGGAATAATAAAGGCGAAGAAAGAAGAAGAAGAAGATATTCAATTTAATTATTATTTTCACTAATTTGTAGATATATCGATTGCCAAAATGTTTGTGTTAAGTCGGATTTCCAAGAAGATATGTCATCGTGCACCGCACAAGTTTAAGATCTTGTTTCTTGCGTAAAACCATTCTTAACAAAATATTCTGGCCAATAAACAAGTTAGAGAAAATAATATTATTTATAGAATTAAATAGAAATACAGTAGGTTTAATTCAAAAATAGTTTTTGGGTGATTAGAATCAAAATTCATTTTAAAAAATATTTTTTCTATGCCTCTTTCTCAAATACTGTATTTGGTTTTTTTAATCAGACTAAAACAGGATTTTAGTTTAGTAAGAAAAAAATTTCTTATTTGTTTGGAGTTTTTTTTTTAGGAAAAAAAAGAAAAGGCATAGAAAAAATATTTTTTAAGATTTTCAATTTTAATATAATTTTCTAATCAAAGTCTTAACACAGATAGAATTCTCAAATGAAAGAATCCGTAAAATATCTAGCCAGCAGATATAAAAAAAAAAAAAAAAAATTAGAAAAAGACACCACCAAGATTATGTTTTTTTACCAAAGGGATATTTCCTTGGCTAATTTAAATTATATTATTATTCCTCCTCCCCAAATATTCTGACTTTCCACGATGTTGCCTTCCCATCAACCTCTAAATCGAGCATTCAATTTATAAGCACAAATCCCGGCCAAATTCTTAAAAATGTTAAAAATTTTCTAGTTTTTCAAATCACAAATTGATTTTAATAAAAGAAAAAAAAATGAAATTTTATTATTAGAGTCCTAGACTGAATAGATAAAATACTAAAATATATAAAAGTACATTGTCTTTCTTTAGGTGGTTACTCGTCGAACAGGGATGCTGTTTTTTCAAGTTGGTGTTTATTTAAATAATTCAACTAAATAGTTGTTTTAATAAATTTATTTCAAACACCAACTTGAAAAAAAAAGCATCCCTGTTCGACGAGTAACCACCTAAAGAAGGACAATGTAGATTAATCTCGTCCTCCCTCAGTTCAAAAATATATAAAAGTAGTTTTATGCCGTTCAACGAAATTTCCTACTATCTTAAAAAATTATTAATTAAAACGAAAGAAGATCATAAGTCAAACGTCATAGAGTTATATATAATATATGAAAGTAAGTGTAAAGGAAGGCCGAATTATAATCAGATGATAAAAAAAATTATAGGCTTATGTCAGCCCGGATTATTTTATTTTCACCTTGTCAGCTGGAACTAAACGTCATCCATCTTCAAGACAAGGTTTGTTAAAATTTTCTCTGCCTGCTTCAGTTGTTAAGATGGGTAGAATATTAGAAGAACCTAACCCGCCTTTCCTTTTGCTGAGCTCCCATCAGAGTAAATATATATATATATATATATAATTGATGGAAGATGTTATATCATTCAAAGCTCGAAGAAAAGTAGCAAACGACAAATTCTTTGGTCCAAATCACACCTAAAATTAAACATAAAAACAACATTTAATAAAGATTTTTATTTGAAAAAATATAAAATGCCTTAAAATAATGAGTGATTAAATTTTTTCATTCCTCTCTTTACTCTTGGAGGAAAAATAACGTGATAAAAAATAATAAACTCACCAAATAGGAATGCGAGATTACAAGGAGTTTATCTGGAATAATAAAACGGTAGATGGATCTTGGACGAAATTCTGAAAATAAAAAAATATATATATATATACAGGTGAAAAAATATTTAAAATTAGTAAAACATAAATTTCAATTTATAAACGCTTACCTTATTTAATTTATTTGAAAGCATAAGTCCCTTCTATCATCTATTTTTGAAAACGAATATAATTCCATTTCTTATTTCGTTTCATAAGTCAGACGTCAGAAAAATTCAAGGAATGGAATGAAATGAAAATTATATATATATATGATTGATGGATCAAAGCTCGAAGCAAAGCAGCTGACAACAAGTTATTTGGTGTAAATCACACCTAAAATTAAAAATAAAATGAGCATTTAATAAAGATTTGCATTTGAAAAAATATAAAAATGGCTTAAAATAATGAGTGATTAAAATTCATTTGAAAATAGAGAAGGTAAGTAAAGATGCAATGAATCTGTTAAATTATTTATAAAAATTGAGAATAATGGATCGAAAAATAAAGAAATGTGATTAAATCATTTGTTTCTGTGTTTAATGAAAAAATTTAAATGTCTAATATAAAGCGAAGAGTCAATGATTTAATAAAATAAATACAGGTAATCTATTTAATTTATATAATTTACATATCGCAATTAAATTGAAAATGAATATTAAATTAAATTCCTCTCTTTACTCTTGGACTATCTTGCTATTTATTTAAGACAAATAGTAGATATTATAGGAAAAATAACGTGATAATAAATAATAAACTCACCAAATAGGAATGCGAGATGTCAAGGAGTTTATCTGGAATAATAAATAGATGTATCTTGGACGAAATTCTGAAAATAAAAAAATACATAGGGTCTATACAGTTGAAAATATATTTAAAATTAGTACAAAATAAATTTCAATTTATTAACGCTTACCTTATTTAATTTCTTTGAAAGCATAAGTCCCTTCCATCATCTATTTTTGAAAACGAATATAATTCCATTTCTATTTCTTTTCATAAGTCAGACGTCAGAAAAATTCAAGAAATGGATTGAAATGGAAATTATATATATATATATATGATTGATTGATGGATCAAAGCTCGAAGCAAAGCAGCTGACATCAAGTTATTTGGTGCAAATCAAACCTAAAATTAAAAATAAAATAACCATTTAATAATGATTTGCATTTGAAAAAATATAAAATGGCTTAAAATAATGAGTGATTAAAATTCATTTGAAAATAGTGAAGATAAGTAAAAAAACCAATGAATCTGACATATTCTTATTGAATGACACTTTAATTATTTCATAAATTATTTATAAAAATATTTTAAAATTCAATATAATGAATAGAAAAATAAAGAAATGTGATTAAATCATTTGTTTCTGTGGTTAATGAAAAAATTTAAATGTCAAATATAAAGCGACAAGTTAAATGATTTAATAAAATTAATAATCTATTTAATTTATATAATTTACATACCGAAATTAAATTGAAAAGGAATATTAAATGATTAAAAGAGAGGAAATATTAAAAAATGAGAATAAAATTTGACAGACAGACAAAGGTTATCCTGATGAATTATGAGTTTATAATATTTGACTTGTTTCATTTAATGATTTAATTGAAAATAATAATCTTGAACCAATTAAATAAATATTTAAATGCATTACTGACCTTAAATAATGAAAATAGTTGAGAATAAATATAATTAAGCCGACGTGATGAGAGAGAAAAATTCTTGTCAGTCAAAGTCATGGAAGAGATAAAGAGACGAGGCATTCGCTTCCGTTTTCAATGGCGTCAAAGACATTGCAATGCAAATTCGAATTTATATTACCCCCCTTGTAAAATAAAATAATAATTAATTTTATTAATTTAAAAAATTATATACTCATTATTTAATAAATATTAAATTAAATGAAAGTGAAAATTTTTTAAAACTCAACATCCAATCAAAATTTTATTAACTGGTATGATTAAAAACAAAAGGTGGTTGGGGGGGGGGAATTTTTGGGCAGGGAGGGGGCAGTGAAACTATATTTTACTTTTTAAAAATCACTTAATTTTTTTTATCTTTAAAAAATCCGCAAAAAATTGAAAAAAAAAAAAAAATAAATTGTTTTTTCTCAATTTTCTCTTTAAGAACTAAAAATATCTAGTGTAAGTCAAGTGCGTCTGGGTCGGCGAAGGGGGGAGGGGAGGGGAGGGTGGATAAAACTCTCATAGCCCCCTTCTCTCCCTCCTGTTCCTGTAGGAACGCAATGTTTCCTCATACATAAAAAAACTTTACCGCAGGCCTGAAAACTATGGTTCCGCAAAAACAAAATTTTACGCAGGGCGGAAAAAGTTTCTTTAAAAAAAAATTTTCCGCAAAAAAATTTTTGAGTTCAGCCCCCCCTCCTCGAAAAAATATTTCTATATACGCCCCTGGTCCCCGGTGCCATCGATATAAATAATTCAATAAATATTCAGTAAAATTCGCTGATGTTCCTCTGTCTATCACTCTCTGTTTGGGCAACTTCTAGTTGGAATTTCGAAAATAAATTTATACCCATCTAGCATGAAAATCTAAATGAATGTTGCAAGAAGTCTTTTTAAAGACTTCTAACAGAAGTCGAAATATATTTAACATACTAAGAACCCATGAGGATGTCTTTTTTTAGACATCATTTGCTCAGGTGCTCAGGTATTCTTTATTTTGCTTCTTATTAAAATCATAGTTAAGACTTTTTTTTTTTTCTCAGGGCCTGTCCGTGTTGCCACCCCAGATACACCTCAGCCTAAGTGGCTTATTGTGCTAACCCTAGTCGCAGCCAACAAACCCTTCACCCATCTCTGCTGTTGCAGTCTAGGTGAATCCGTAAGTTGGCTACTATTTTTTAACTCTCAGGTCTGTTTATCCTGTGGAGGGGGTATTTGGGGGGGGGGGGGGGGGCCCGAAATTTTCCAAACACATATACATATATAGCATAGGCGTAGCCAGAAATTTTCGATGGGGGGTTCAGGATGATCTCCCCCTCCCCCCTACTAATAGGGCAGTATAAGGCGTCTAATGAAATATATAACTAGCCAATTCGCCCTCCTGGACCCCCCTCGAGCTGGCTCGGGCCCGCCCTTTCTAAATTAAGTGCACAATTTTTCATTCAACTCGTTTCAGGCAATAAAAGATGCAACCCTCACATCTTTAATTTTAGATATATCCCTATAATAGCCGAGTTTCTGCCTGTTTTGTTTCTCTTGATCCGAGTTCTATCTCAGATCTCTATAAGAAAAAAATAAATAAAAAATTTAATTATATAATAATTTTTATTATTTTTCATTTGAGGGATTTAATCAATTTTAGCAGGCTTTAATTTTTTAAAAAGCAAGACAAAAATCAATTCTTTTCAATGGGAAAATTCTGAATTTTCTCGAATTTTTTGACTTTCGTTTAAAAAAATTATTTTATTTTATTTTTTTAACTAGAGAAAATTATTATATTTTTACTTTCTCTTACCCTATATATGAAATATATAGAGAGAGAAAGTATTAATTGTATTATAAAGCTTATTATCTAGTCATGGCTTGGGTCCAATGGGGGGGTTTGAACCCCCAAATCCCCCCGTGGCTACGCCTATGATATATAGGGATATAAGACATCAGAGCAACAAATTTTCCGCAGGATGGACAACTTTGGTTCCGCAATAGAAAAAATGTTCCTCAAAAAATTTCGTGTGAAAAAAAGTATAGTTTCTTAAAAAAAAATTTTCCTCAGAAAAATTTTGAGTGGCCCCAAAAAAATTTCTATATACGCCCCTGTCCTGTGGAGTTGTGTATTCCAGAGCTCATGAAGTCAGTGTCCTTAATTAGATAATATATCCACGTGACTGAGCTGCTGGTGCCTATTTCTTTTGGGTCAATCAGTGCTTTCCCAAATATTTTATATCTTTTATACGCCAACGCCTCACATGCGCAGACTATGTGTTGATTTGTGTTTATTTTGCTTCTTATTAAAATCATAGTTAAGACTTACTAGTAGTACTTTATCGATGTAGTTTTTCAGTTTTTTTGATTTTCTCAAAATTCGTTCCAACGATTTTGATTAAAATTCAAAAATGAATTATTTTTTAGATGCTCTTTAAAATGTATATTCTCATTTTGCCATTGAAATCTTCTGAAGACCACTTTACTCTCCTTCTTCATAGGAAAGCTAGGAGAAATGGTTGCCATGAATTCGTATTCCGGAACTGATTCCGTTTAGTCACTTAATTCCACAAATCTTTATATAAATTTTTTTCGTGATTACTTTCAACTGATACACTTATAAAAATATAAATTATTCATATAAAAAAAAAAAAAAACTTCAAATTTTATAATTCCTTTTAGGAATATTTATTTCAAAAAATCTGCCACCATTTATTTTCTGGCCACCTGTGCATTCTACAACAACATGGGATACTATTTATTTATAGAAAAACACATTTACACAGAGATAATATAATAATAATTTTTTGAGTATATAATAATATGAATAATAATAACCAAATATCAACAACAATAATAATAATAATAGTCAGGCGCACACTGAAACAGATCCGATCGCTTTGGATAAAACCTTAGGAATATGAAAGCGAAGACGATCTGGCCAGTCAGATCCGATTCAGTGTGCACTTAGCTTTATATCTCTCTCTCTCTGTGTGCATTTGTATATGTATAGAGAGAGAGAGAGAGAGAGAGAGAGAGAAATAGAGAGAGATACAAAGAGAGAGAAAGAGAGAGTTTATATATTTATCTATTTCCATTTTTCTAAAGATTATTTACAATCAGATGAATTATTTAACGAATCTAAATACACAAATAATTTTTTTATTTTCTGGATGGAATCTCAAATTTTTCTTTTTCTGGAAGTCGATTAATTTACACATTTATTTGCCAAGCGAGGCTCTCTTTTTTTTTTTTTAACTACAATTCATTTTTGTTTTTTGTTTTCTTGTGTTAATTTGTCGGTGAATGTGCATTTTATGAAAACAAATAATTTAAGAATTGATAGATTAGAAATAAAGAAATCATTAGATCAAAGAGTGAGCAAATATTTTTTGGATGGACCCCCTAAAATATTTTTTTTTTGTTTTTATTGTTTAATTATTAAAAATTAAAAAAATCAGTTTTTTTTTCTCTTCTTCATCGCAATTGGTCCCCAAATATTTATATTTTTTTCATAAAATAAAATTCTCCTAAACTATATGCTAAATTAGAAGATACATTATTTGAGATTAAAATATTCCAAAAAATGTCCTCAAGTTGATAAAGAGTTAAAAAGGTTGTGTGTGATCCAAATTTCTTCAACAAAATAAATTTAACAATAATGTGGCCGGGTGTTATTAATTAGATATTCAATATAAGAAATAATTTCACAATTGAACGACATGATGTTAAAGACGGAAACGTACACGTTTTTTATCATCTAACTGTAGGTACTGTACTAAATAACGTTACCAGACGCACGACCCGCCCACTGCGGCCGGTTAGGGGGCTTCGGCACAAGCAATATATTTAAATCGGGGCTGGCCAAACTACGGCCCGCCTTGGATATTTTTCTAGCCCGTTAAATTCATCACACTTTTACAAAATATATTTATTTTATTTTTTTCATCCCAAAAAATGCTTATAGTAGGTCTAAAACTAATATGGGGATAGGCCTATATAGTTTTATATGCGGCCCGCGAAGTTATGATTAGGGCATAATCCTTTAATCGATTATTAAAATAAATATAATGGATTATTTTCCATCGATCATGGAATCAATTATGAAAAAGACCCGATTATAAAATTTACTTAAAAAAGAGTTGAATGAAATGGAATTTAATAGAAAAAAAATGGACTGTTTTGACTAAAAAAAAAAAAATCCAATGAAATTTAATTGGTTATAAGAAAATAATAGATCATTTACTATAATAGATCAATCAGAGTAATTGATTGTTTTTTTCATAATCGATTATCGATTATTTTTTGGCATAATCGATCACCCCTAGTTTTGATGCATTTCCAAAGAGGTCAGCAAAATCATTTGAGTTGGCCACCTCTGATTTCAATGCTGGCAAATATATACTATCATTTGGGAAATTATTTATTATGCTATTATTTCATTATTTCAAAAGTACATCCGTCATTTAAATCCTCCTTAATCAAAAAAAAAAAAACCGTCGGCAATTTAATCACGGACCTGCCGATTTGTACTCAGCATCTACCTGCTGAGTTAATAATAAAATTATTAACACCAAGGCTCATTTGTCAGTGTAATTTGAAATTTGAATAAATTTGTTTCTATCATGATAAAGAAATTGTTTTTTCAATCTCAAGTTTATCTTCATGTTTATTTAATAAAAAAAAATAGAAATAAAAGTTTTGAGAAAAAATTTCTAAAAAAAAAATGTTATCATTTCAGCTAGAATTCATTAAAAAAATAATGAATATTTTATTATATAATTCTTTTATATTAATTTGACCATAAAAATATATTTCCATTAAAAGGTTTCCTCTTTGAAAAAGAGTAAAATCTCAAAAGATGTAATTTTTCCAAAAAAAAAAAAAAAAAAAATGGTGGGGTTTTTTTCCCGGATATAAATTAAAAAAATGTAAACTTGTTGATCTAATGATTTCCTTTTTTGTGGGAAGATGTATATTATTATATTATTAATATAATATATTTAGAAGAAATAGAATCACGACGATGCAATTGGATCAGGCTGAGAAGATGTGACGTCGATGTCCTCTTCTGGATCGTGTTCTTCGTTCATCTTATCTCCGATGGTTTCTTGGTCAGAGATATTCTCAATCGGCTCTTCTTTCACCTCGCGCTTCACCTGGAAAATCTTCTCATTTAATAGATCACTTCGAAGAAAAAATTAACTAATTGGAAGATTATATTTTCATAAATATGACCAACGTGCGTTTTCTCTTCAGTTCATATTATTTTCCAAATATCTCGCAATAAATATATAATAATGTTTTTCCATTGTATTAATTTTTCTCGATGAATGATTTATTTAAATATCTTGTAAAAATAAACACTTAGGCTGAACGGACACATTCTTATCAAAAACGTTTTTGACTAATAGTGGCTAAAACTGTTTTTTCAATGCTTTTCTATGGGTCATCGCACACCGAGGAGGCAAAACACAATTGAGCATGATTCGAGATCATTGAACAAAATGTTTTTTGCCATTGAGTGTTTTGCTCAATCGGTGCGCGTTGGCAATGGACAAAATGTTCTGCCATTGAGCAAAAAATGCCAACGCACACATTAGGCAAAAATGCTCAATGGCAAAATATTTTGTCTAATCGGTGTGCGTTGACATTGAGCAAAACGTTTTGCTCTTGGACAAAGCGTTTTGTCCAAGAGCGATTTGCTCAAATGGCGTGCGTTCAGCCTTTTTTTTTTTTTTTTTTAAGGTCCTTCTCGGCATCTAAGGCCATTTAGACCCCATCCCTATTTATTTCAAATGATTTGTAGTCAAATCAAATGAAATAAATTTTTCGTGGGATGGGAAGCAACCGGACCGGTGGAAAGAAGTGCGTTCAGCCTTATACAAAGGAAAATAATTTTTCCGAAACTGGAAAAATTAATAACTTTGTTTTATTTTTTTCTTCCTGCACCCCAGTCGCGTAGCGAGGGGGGGGCAAGGCGGTTCATCATGCCCCGGGCGCTACTCAAAAAGGGGCGCCAAATGGTCCGCAAAACAAAAAATAATTTTAATGTACGGGAAAAAAATTTTCGGGGGGAGGGAAAATTTGGCGCGAAAAAATAAATTTTTCCGCAGGAAGGGGAAAAAATTCCGCAAAATTCCTAGCCTCCCTAAAAAAGGTAAAATAATTTTAACAGCAGGGCAAAAAATTTTCCGCAGGCAGGAAAATTTTTGAGTTCGGGCCGCCCCGAAAAAAATTTCTATATACGCCCCTGTAAAATATATGGTTTTCGAATAGGGGGAGGGCGCTAAAAAGGTATTGTGCCCCGGGCGCGAGTTAAGCTCGCTACGCCACTGCTGCACCCTTGCCAAAAAATCAGCGTGGTAGACGAGTTTCGGATTATAATTCCCTCAGCATCACTCATTACTCACTTCAAGAAAATAGTTTTTAATAAATCAAAGTAATAAATAATTTTGAGAAAAATAATAAAGTTCGCTGATTGCAATCATATTTCTGAAAATATAATAATTCTCTATTTAACTTACATGGAGGGCGGAGCCGTTGAGAGGCGCCGAGTGATTCTTGGCATGCGCAGCTAGACTTCTTGGCGAAGAAAATTGCTTGCCACACTCTCCACAGGGTAGAAGACCTCCTGACTCGCCTCCCATGCCGGGAGAAGCTGAGCCTTTGCGACTGGAAGGCCGTGATGACCGTTGTCCACCTGCGCGCTGAACAACCCCCTTTTACTTATTACTCTATTTTTATTTTACTTACTGATCTAGGGAATTTACTATCTATATAATTATATTCAAATTTCTATCTTAAAATTTATACAGCCTTTCTACTTACTCACTATGAATTTATTAAAGAAATTTTAAATAATGTAAATTTAGTTTATTAAAAAAATCTATTTTTCCTATTTTTGGGGTTCAATTAAAATCCAAAGGGAGCCGTTTTAATCGTCCCCGTGTTCCGCTGAATGTATAATTAACAATGGGGAGAGTAAGGTAGCCCAAAGCAAATAAAGGAAAAAATATTTGTTTTTCCGCTTTATTTAAACAAAAGACGTTTAGGCCGATTTTTCCGGCCTTCATCAGGACAGGTGCTATTGAACAAGAAGTCATGCCATCCGACGAATGTTAGCACCAACATTATGTCAGAAGTTGCCAAGAACCCCTCTAAGCTCGAGGTCCAAGTTTCCTGATAAAGGCCGCAAAAATCGTCTGAAACGTTGACATTTGTATTAAATAAAGCGGAAAAAGAGGAATATTTATTTCTTTATTTGCTTTCGGCTGCCTTACCCTCCACATTGTTTATTTAAGCAAATTTTGTACTCAAATCATAACAATAATTTGGAAAAATAGAGACGGGTTCTAAATAGTCTCAGATCTCGCAAAAGATCTTAAATAAATATTAATATGCCCACCTTTTGTTCCTGGAATGTAGAGGTTGGTGTCTGAGCAGAGGAAGCGTCCGAGTCCAAATGCAAAAATGCATGATTGTCAAGTTCAGCTCGGAAAAAGAATCGAATGCCGCATCTTGGACAGTCATAAGGTCGACTTGCAGCTCCATGTTCGGGCATATGCGCCTGAAAGAAAAAAAGAAAGATGAAAAAATTCTAGAAGTTTTTTTAATAAATTTTAAAAACAAAATTTATATGCCACTTTTACTTTTTTAGGGCTCCACAACAAAAATTAATTTCAATTGAATTGGCTAGCTGCACCAATCAAATTAAATAAAATTTAATAAATAGGGGTCTAAATGGCTTCAGATGCCGGAAAAGAATTTTAAAAAAGCTAATGTTGAGGGAGTTTATCTTCAAATTTGAGTCTCATCCACCTTCAAAAAAAACCTAAATACTCCTCTGGGCTTTATTCAGTGCAATGAAAAGGATATAATTTTTAAGAAATTATATTTATTATTTTAAAGTTTGATATATTTTTGATTTTTATTTGTTGCCTATGTTCCATTTTTACTTTTTTTTTTAGATACAAACTACATTGAAGGATTAAAGACGCTATCTAAACAAAAAATGCATCAAACTTTAATTATCTCTTAAAAATTATATTGTTTCCATTGTACTGTCTAACCTTTCACAAAATTGCTTAATAATTTCAAAGGAAATGACGAACCTGGAGGCCGTGTGCAGTGGTGAACACAGCAGAGCATAAATAACAAGTGAAGGCGCCACAACCAGCAAAAGTGTGTTCAATTAAATGCGCCTGCAGATGAGCTTGCGAAGGAAACAGACGAACGCAAAGACGGCATTCGGTGCGAGTTTCCGATGTAGTCTGAGTTTAGAAACAAAATATTATTTATTTTCCTGGTATTATATATAGGATTAAGGAGATGACGGCAAATACCTGGAATGAAGTACGATGCATCTGCAAATGGACATCCAGAGCCTCTTTGGACTCGAATTTGACTTGACATTCACTGCATCGATGTTGACAAGAAGTCGTGGTTGAAGGTGTTACAGCCTTGGTGCTTGGTGAAGTCGATGTTGATGTGGAAGTTGTAGGCGGAGGTTGCGGAGATGCACGGCTTAGGCACTCAGCGCACAAGAAGGCACCTGAAGCACCTGCGGAGCACATATTTTTTTTAATTATAACAAATGAAAGACCTTCTTTGGGGAGGGAACTCTTAATACAACATCAGAAATGAGGAAAGTCTTAAAATGTTTAAAATATTAACAATGTCATTAATATATTCTAACCTGCAGGTATGAGGGGAGAGTCTGCCGGTTTGAGACAAAGTGCGCAGCATTGGCGACCAGCAGCTGAAGAGGCATCTTGTTGCTGCGATTGCTGCAAACATAAATGAATGTTTGTTTTAAAAATAAAGGTATATAAGTATAAATGAGGTAAATAAAATAAATGCTTGGCAAAAATAAAATTTAATTCTGTTTTGAATTCCGAATATTTCAGGAACAAAAAGCACCTCTTCCTCAGAGGATAACTAACTAAGGGTTGTTTTGACTTTGTCTTGTTTTGAAAACTACCAGACACCGAGAAGGTCAATTTTATAGGCTTTTTAAACTGCATTTCCTATAAAATCTTGACATTAAATTTTTTATACGATCGCAATACTTTCTCTCTATACATAAAATCTACATGTAAGAGGAAATAAAACGACATAAATATAATATTTTGTAGTTATAGGTGGTTACTCGTCAAGGATTTTTCCTGTTTTCCAGGTGGTTTGGAGATTTAAATCAACGATGAGGTTGAATAATAAATTTTGTTTAGGCCAACTGTGTACATTTGTTCAGTTTCGGCATTACAAATGTACACAGTCGGCCTAAATTCATCGCTGATTTAAATCTCCAAACCACCTGGAAAACAGGAAAATCCTTGACGAGTAACCACCACCTATAACTACAAAATATTATTATATAATCTCGTCTTCTCTCAGTTTTAAATTATAAAATAACTTTTTAGCAAAATGAGAAAGAGTTATTCATTTATTAGAAAAATAAATAAATTCAAAAATTTTATTTTTCTATCCCCCATCTATAAAAAATTCTATTATTATTTCAATTTTATTCTAAGGACCGTCGGCCAAAAATAAATAATTTTGCGTATTGTCCGTTTATTTGTAGATATTTCGATCCCATTGGGATCGGATAATACTCAAAATTATTTATTTATGGCCGACGGTCCTTAAAATAAAATTGATTTTCCTTACCAAAGAATTAGATTATTTTTTTTTTTTTAGATTTTTAGAAATTGACAAAAGAAAGAAGAAAGTGATAGATACCTGCAGGTGGAACCTTGCATGTAGCCTGGCCTCCAGATCGGAGCCCAACGTCTGCCTGCAGACGATGCAGGCTGCCGGCAGCTGTGGTTGATGCTGACGCAGATGCTGCTGGTAGTCAGCTTCAGAGGCCAATGGTGCTTTACAGTGTGTACACAGAGCACCTCCCACCACCTGAAAAGAAAACATATTGATAATTAAGGGGTGTTTGGATTAAATATTTTATGTTAGTAATGAAAAATGTGATAAAAACCTTGCAATGGGTGAGCTTATGTTCAGCGAGAACTGCTGCACTTGGACAAAGCTCATCGCAGATATTGCATTTGTGTTTGGCTGGTGTAGAATTCTGGGGGCCACCGGGAGAGGAGCTTCCCTGTCCGGCGTGGGTTTTCATATGAACCTCAAGATCCAAACGTGTCTTGCATACTTCACTGCAGTATGCGCATTGTAGCGATACTGAAGCGGATGTCGCAGCTACAACAGCCGCTGCGGCAGCTTTATTAGATTTGGAGCTGCTTGTTGTTGAACCGTTTCCATCAGCATCAGCAGCCACTGCCACCGCTCCTGGAGGAGACGCCTGTCCGTTGCTGCAAAGAAAATAGTATTATTAATATTATAATCAATTTTCCCATTCCAACTCATTTAGAAAAGAAGATAGAGTTTTTACCATCTTGCACCGGGCGGAGTGAGCCTTTGCGTGACTGGGGTACTTGATGTAGGTGTTGGCAGCCGTGGAGAAGGCTTCGCTGATGAAGGTTCCTGAGGAGATAATCCTCCCACCAAACCTCCATTTAAAGCAGGAGACATCTGAGGCTGGAATCACCGAAAATTTAGTCGGCTTATTTTGAGAAAGAAACTCACCTAAATTTGACATACCTGTCCATGATGAGTGTGCATATGCCTATCTAATAAGAATTCTACGTGGAAAGCCTCTCGACATATCGGACAACGGTAATGTTTAGCATGCGCGGCCAAATGTAATTGCATTTCAAGTTCGGAGTTGCATGCGAGACGACAGAAAGGACAACGATGACCCGGTAGAGACTGGAACAATGATAATACAAATAAATAAAAAAAAGGTCTAAAATGTTTAATCATTTGATAAATACCATCGGGGCTGGTGCCGCAGCTGCGGAAGAAAGAAGAGCGCCATGTACTGATCGAATATGAGAACAGAGTTCAATTTCCGATCTAAATAAAGAAAGACCACTTGTCGATCCGGGAGGACAGGCAGTGCATCTTAGTAATTTACATTCATTAGAATGTTTTACAGCGAAATGAACCTGAAAATTAAAAGAAAAAATTGATTTAGCGGGAAAAATTAATATTAAGCCTAATTTAAAATGAATAAGTCAATTGATTAATTTCCATAGGCTCAGTGATTTCAATTGTAATTTAAATGTTGACTGCTTGAAATAAACTATGGTTATTTTTCAAAATTTTAATCTCATATTTGGATATTTTATACACAATAGAGAATCCTAAATAAATAAAAAATTTCATAAGAATTGGAAAAAATTTTTTTTAAATGTGTAAAAAGTTCCAAAGTTCCCTTGTGAATCGAAATTAACATGCAAATCCCCAATAGGGTTTTAACATTGGCTCTATGGAAGGAAGAGCTGAAAAATTAATTTGAAAAATCTGAAATACTACATGAGTAAAAGTGTACTTAAACAATTTTCACGAAAAATTTTACTGATATACTTTTTAAAGAGCATCTAAAAAATAGATTTATGAATTTTAATCAAATACGTTGAGCCAATTTTGAGAAAAAAAAACTGAAAAGTATATTAGTAAAGTAGGCTACTAATACTTTTTAACAGATTTTGTTTAAATTTTACCTGTGTATTTTATTTTTTTAGTAAATCTTTCTTTAATTGCCGCCCCCTGATAAGTGCCGCCAGGGGCATGTGCCCCCACTACCCCCCCCCTAGATCCGGCCCTGACCTAACTTAAATAACTAACAAGTTAAATAAAAAAACTTCAACCTCCTATTTTTGTACCACGGACAAAAAATGTAAATGAATTTCTTCTGGAATTATTTTAAAATTCCAAAATTACATTTATTATTTTTATTATAAATCATTTGAATTAATTAATTAAGTATGCGCAAACTAGTAATTTATTTTCTTCGAAAACCTTTTTATTAATTATTTTAGAGCTCATGCATCTCCAGAAACAGTCGGACCCCAGGTTAAGATCTCATGCATTAGATAATGGAATTATCTGCCTAATTACCTGAATGGCAACTTTACTGTCAAAGAGGTCCTTGCAGAGAGCGCATCGGTAGAGATGATGCGCGTGCAGATCAAGTAAATGACGCTGTAATTCATCTTGTTTAGGGAAGAGCTTAAGACAGCTCTGACAACCGTATTCTGTTTCTGCGCTCATAAAATGACTGGCAACATGCAACTCAGCACGCCGCCCATCAGCTGGCAATTCACTACAACAGTGCGGACATAAACCACCAGAGATTGCTGTTGGAGGGGGCACGGCACCGTCCAGATGCATCTTAAGATGACTCCTGTAACAATCAATAACCATTAGATAAATATGTTATTGTGAAAAATTCTTAGATAAAATATTTACCGGAAGGCTTCGAAATCCGGCAAGGCAGCAGAACATTGATTGCAAAGAAGAGGACCTTGTGGAGGATAGTCGACTCGAGCACGTTTGGGTTTACTTAAATCAGTAGGACCAAGCTGCTCCACTGCAGCTGCCACTGCGGCTGCGGCATGTACTAGTAAATAATGTTCAGCGAATTGTGCAGCGCTTGCAAAAGGTAGTGCGCAAGGTGCGCAGCAAAGAGGTGCCGGTGGAGCTGCGCTTGAACTTGTAGAAACGCCATCTGTACAATAAACACAATGTAAGCGAAAGAAATATTTATTTCTTAATCAAAAGTGATGTTTTGTATCAGATAAATATTTTTGAATTGATAATTGGAAAAAAATATAAACCTGAATGGTGAGCTGAGGCAACTTCTGCATGTTGTTGATTACAATGTTTCCGCAAGGAGTGCGCAGATGAGAAACGCATTGTACAAAAATCGCAAGAATAAGCTGAAGCTGTTGCATCAGATCCAGTTGGGGGTGGCGGTGGTGGTGGAGGTGGAGGGGGCGATGAGAATTCGCGCAACTCTCCGTTGACAATAGACCCTACGAACAATCAATATGCAATGATAAAGATGTGGTTTTAAAGTAAATTAATCTAAATAAAATGTTTACCATGCATTGCTTGAACATGCAGTTGTAGCTGCTCCATTGTATTGAAGGTATCCTTAGTGCAGTAAATACAAGCAAGTTTCGCAGAAGCCGGAAGATGATGAAGTTGTCCAAGCTGCGATGGTAGAGAAGGAGGTGGTTGTGGCGCCGAAGGTGGCGCCGATTGGGGCATTGGCGCATGTAATTGCAAGGGTGGCGGCGGCTGTCGCGAAGAGGCCGCCGCCTGCAGCAAGCCTATAGCTGCGGCCGCCGCCGCTGCAGCCGCCGCAGAAGACGCCGACTGTGGCGGCGAACAGGCACCAGGCGGCGGTGGTGAGTCGTTCACGTGCGCTGACGTCATATGATTCTGTAAAGGAAGAAGATCTGGCCATCATTGAGCAATCAGAGTGGCGAAAAGCAAGAAGAGCAAGCGACAAGTGACCCATAATAATAACTCGGATTTATGAGCGAACTAAAAAAAACGCAAGAGGATCCAGCAGGTGAAAGTTCATATAAGATATACATGACCGTTATTTATAAGCTCTCTAGAGAGGGTGATGACATGCGAGGTGCTCCTCTGATGCTGATGATAAGAAGAAAAGAAGGGTCACTGACTCGACAGCAAGACTCACCTGAAGTTGTTCGGGGCGTTTAAAGGCATCGCCACACTGCAAGCAGCGGAAGCCGGGAGCATCGGCTAATCCCAAAGAACCTAAACTTCCAACTCCTGTAGGACCATCGCCACCCGCAGCCCTTTTATGACTCTGCATGTGAGACGTAAGCGCCGCTGCGGTGTTGTAGCCTCTCGTGCAGATGGTGCATTGAAAGGGTTTCTGGGTGTCGTGGGTCTTCATGTGGATCTTTAAGTGGTCGCTGGAGAAATTTGCATATTGATTCCATTAATTAATATATTTATAGCGAGCCTATAATTAATCTGAGGATCAATATCAAATGCGTACAGGTCGAAAGGCGAAATTTCATTTTAACAAAAAATAAATAATAATTATTTTAAAGGACGATTGTAATCCGGAAGAATTGTCGGAGTAAAAAAATGACACGGATGCATGCATGTTCTTTAGGGCAGAAATGAGAGGAGGGCAACCACGCCTTGGCTCTCAAAAAAGAGGGCAAAAAAATTTCATTCTTTTGATATCAAGTTCCTTGTAGTCGAAAAGCAAGGGAAGAAATTAATTGAAATAACAAAAAAAAAAGAACAAAAAATTGTTTTTGTTATCCAAACATATAATTATATCAATGTTATAATTAAATAATGAATCAACTATAGTATGGAAATATTTAATAAAAGATTTTTTCTTAAAGGAATTTAAATGGGGTTCAATAGTAGACGGGGGCAATTAATTATGGAAATTGTCACTATTCCTCAACAACACTTATTTAACGAAATGTTAAAAATACATTTAAAAGAACGAAAATTGTTTTTTTTAGGCCAAATGTCCTCCCCCTCTATAACTGTCCATGATTGATATTAGCTCCTAATATCACCCTTAAGGGCCGGTTGCTTCATCCTGGGTGAGTTTGTTAGCCCCGGGCTAAATGGCTTTTTTTGTAATGCAGAAACCCTCTTCCGGGGGAACAAATCATGTTCTATTTGTGAAGTTTGCAACTCCATTAAGGCATCTTATAAAAATTATTAAAAATAAAAATTGATATTATCACCCATAATTTAAATAAATATTATTAATATACATTTAAATATAAGAATTTAATTTTTTTTTTGCTAAAATTTGAAAATTTTCAAAAAAATAAACAAGATTTATTAGTGTTCACATAACAATTAGTCAATTGTTCCAATCTTCACAACTATTTTGACAAATTGCCAGCTGTGTGACTCAAATAAAGATAATTTCAAAAAGAAATATACCTTTTATTTTCACCTAACAAGAAGTAATATCAACTGAAAATATTTATATAAATATTTAATTCTCCTCAAGTGGTGATGCTGAAGTTTGGTTTATTAAAGAGAAAAGAAAAACGCTTTATTTTCAGCAATTTGTTTTTATTTCATCAAATGATTAATAATTGCTACTTGAATAACATGTCGCTTCCAAGCGTTTTAATTATAAGGGCCGTAATGTGGTGAATTGAGGTGAAATCCACTGAGGAAGGAGTGCCGTTAGGTCTCCGAAATATATGGAAATATTGCCTTACTAACGAAATAAAAACAAATTGCTGAAAATAAAGCGTTTTTCTTTTCTCTTTAATAAATATTTAATATCAATATTATATCAATTTGCATTCAATTTGAAGACAAATAGTTTTATTAACAAGACATGTGCAATGCCTTAGATGAAGTTAGGAGAATATTCAACAACTTGCAATATATCCTGGATATACGAGTATAATCCTGATTGACATAAAATGTATAATAACAAAAAACGGTAGATTCCAGTTTGCATTTATATTATTTTTTATATTTGTGGAGTTAAGATGCTTGTGTTCATAATACATGTTCGTACGTGTCAACCCAGGGCTAAATCTTAGCCCCACCTTTGGGCCTGGGCTAACTTTAGCCCGGAGCTTGGCTCCAATTCCCCATATATCTATATGAAATTACTCAAAAGTGAGGTTAACTCAGGGCTAAATATGGCGACGAGATCTGATGCAAGCGGGCCCTAGCCTATAACATATTTTATAAAATATACAACATTTCATCATTTTATTGATAAAATAAGTAGAATATAAGGTAAAATAACAAATATATGTACTTCTAGAATACTTCTTTTAGCAATAAAATGATGAAATATCGTATATTTTACTATAAAAATAAAACTGAAGTGGGTTTCTGCACTACAAAAAAAGTCGGGGCTAACAAGCTCACCCAGGATGAAGCAACCGGCCCTAAGAGGTGAAAATTTTAAAAAATTTAAAGTATAATTTTTTACAAATAGAAAATCCAGAGATATATTTTTTTTTAAATTCCTTTAAGGGGTCGTCGACATATTACGTAACGCGTTAGGTGGGGGGGGGGGGGTAGGGGTCTAGTCAAAACGTTACTAATTGTGACATGGGTAACCCGGGTGTTTCTCTATATGTGACATCACAATTCAAAGTTGAATTTATAAAATTTTTTGAGTTTGAAAAGATGGAATGAGACTCGTATAGCCTACTAAAAAAAAAAAAAAAAAAAAAAAAAAAAGAGAAAATGAAATGAATTTTGTAAAGGAAATTTCGGTTTCAGGGGAGGGGCGAGTTCTATGTTGGTGTTGTGACATAATATTTGTAGGGGGTTTATTTGTATCAGTATATGACTAACTGTAACAGAGGGGCGGGGGACTAGAATATCGTCAACGGCGTTACGTTTTTTAAAAATTTGTTCAAAATAAAAAAATTATTTATACCTAATTCATTGAAAAATTTAAAATCAGATAAATAGGTATAGACCTTTAGTAATAGGAACCGGACTTCATCACCCCTAAACAGTGGCGTACCGAGGGGGGGGGCGAGAGGGGCGGTCCGCCCCAGGCCCCGAGCCGGCGGCATAGGCCCCCATATATTTATAAAAACAAAATTTAATGAAAATTTCCCTTTGAGAGGCCCCGGGGCACTAGGGCTCAAGTAAAAAGGGAAGAATTTAGATAAAAAAGAAACAAAATTTAATGAAAATTTCTCTTTGAGAGGCCCCGGGGCCCTCAGGGCTCAAATAAAAATGGAAAAATTTAGATAAAAAACAAAATTTAATGAAAATTTCTCTTTGAGAGGCCCCGGGGCCCTCAGGGCACAAGTAAAAAGGGAAAAATTTAGATAAAAAAAAAAAACAAAATTTAATGAAAATTTCTCTTTGAGAGCCCGGGGCCCTCAGGGCACAAGTAAAAAGGGAAAAATTTAGATAAAAAAAAAAAACAAAATTTAATGAAAATTTCTCTTTGGAGGCCCCGGGGCCCTCAGGGCACAAGTAAAAAGGGAAAAATTTAGATAAAAAAAAAAACAAAATTTAATGAAAATTTCTCTTTGAGAGGCCCCGGGGCCCTCAGGGCACAAGTAAAAAGGGAAAAATTTAGATAAAAAAAAAAAACAAAATTTAATGAAAATTTCTCTTTGAGAGGCCCCGGGGCCCTCAGGGCTCAAGTAAAAGGGAAAAATTTAGATAAAAAAAAAAACAAAATTTAATGAAAATTTCTCTTTGAGAGGCCCCGGGGCCCTCAGGGCACAAGTAAAAAGGGAAAAATTTAGATAAAAAAAAAACAAAATTTAATGAAAATTTCTCTTTGAGAGGCCCCGGGGCCCTCAGGGCACAAGTAAAAAGGGAAAAATTTAGATAAAAAAAAACAAAATTTAATGAAAATTTCTCTTTGAGAGGCCCCGGGGCCCTCAGGGCTCAAGTAAAAGGGAAAAATTTAGTAAAAAAAAACAAAATTTAATGAAAATTTCCCTTTGAGAGGCCCCGGGGCCCTCAGGGCACAAGTAAAAGGGAAAAATTTAGATAAAAAAAAAACAAAATGTAATGAAAATTTCCCTTTGAGAGGCCCCGGGGCCCTTGGGGTTCAGGGATATACGGTATTTTAAAAATAAAAAAACAAATTCAAAATAAGGCCCCCTCTTCTAGTGCCGCCCCAGGCCCCCAACTGGCTCGGTACGCCTCTGCCCCTAAAAGCCCCTAAAGCCCCCTGAAGCAAAATCAACACAACATAAAGAAAAAATAATTTTCAAATGAATAGAAACTGAAATGTAAAAAGAAAAATCTAATGAGATAAATCATAAATTACAAGAAAAAAATTTTTATAAAATGAAAATGATGGAGATTGTGTTTTGCGATTTATTTTTTTTTTTTTTTTGAAGTGGGCAGAAGTAATTCTAAAATAAGTAAATAAATATATTAAAAGCTTACCTCCGGGAAAAAGCAGCTTCACAATTGGCACAACGATATTTTTTGTCGCCGGTGTGTAGTTTTATATGGCGATCACGTGAACGTTTGTGTTTAAACAAACGAGAGCAGAATTCACATCTGAAGGGCATTTGGTCACTGTGCGTCTGAAAAAAATTAATAAACTCATTAGAAATTATCAGCCTAGATATAAAATTAAAAGTATTAATTATATTAAAACGAACAATGGAGTTCGTTGAAGTCGGATAAGGAGCACAGTTCGGATAATAAATAAATTTCATTTCATAAAAGATATGAAAAAATCCCAAGGGAGAAATAAAAATTGTTTGAAATTGTAATTATTTTTTTTTATGTACAGCCGGGAGTTGAACCACGGATCCTACGATTTATATTCAGCATACCCCACCATTTAACCACTTAAGAGAGCTTTTGCCCTTTAGGGTGAGAGAAGACTCCAGCCATCCCCTATGAAACATTCACTCTGCACCTCTCTGCACTATTGATAGTGGTACCAGTATGTTACATCTGTCAGCTTCGAGTGATGTTTGCGCTCTTCACAGAATAAATGGACCTCAAATATCTGATCTAAAAGTGACTAGAAATTTTTCTTGAGTAGTTGTGCAAAGAGTTACCGATGCCTCGGTAAGGCTGGTGATCATGGGTTCGATTCCCTGGAGCCATGGGGCGTTTGTCACACCAACAAATAAACGTACTCACATTTGTTAAATATATTTATGACTTGTCATGCCTGAATCGAGCTATTCATTGAATAATAGTATTTTATTCAAATATCTCGAAAATTATTTATAGAAAATACGCAAAAGATTTGAATGAATAAAGAAAATAAGCTGAGGGAAGAAAAACTCTCTAGCTGGGAGACCAATTTTTTTTGGCTCAAATACATCAGAGTTCGAAATAAGATTATCTAAAGAGAAAAAATTATGTTCCCATTACATTTTATGCAGTAGCGTAAATAGCTGCGGGCAACGGGGCACTCGCCCCCCTCCCCCGGGGCCCGGGCGTATCAAGCCTTTGGCACCTCTCGATACCGACATTGGCGCATTTAAGATATAGCCCAGGGATGATGATTTTATCATATTCTTTCTATAGAGTGTCTAAAAAAATTGAAATTATATTACAACTTAAAAAAAACGGCGCTCTAGTTGGGATTTTTCCCTCCGCCCTCAAAAGCTAGTTACGACGCTGGATTTATAGTAATAAATAGAAATTCTGACCATTGACGGCGCTAAGGGAGGGGGGTTAAGCCCCCCCCCTCCGACAATGCCCCCTGGATTGTTTCTCTGTTGATATAGCCTATATGTATAACATCTGCCCCCCCCCCCTTTTGGCAAGTTTGCCCCAATCCAAGAAAAAACTGGCTCCGTCACTGATTCTGACTATTCTCTCAAAACACGGATATAATAATAGCGTACCAAATGAGTTTACAGTGAAAATTTAATCTCTTTTAATCTTCACTATCAAAATACTTCTTATCGCCACACAGACACGATATAATGTGCGTTTGTCGTTTGGAATGCCTAGCTCAAAGGCGAGTCCGTCGCCGTTCAGTAAATGAAAGTTGTGTTCTATGATTGTCACACCAGATTTTTTGTGTCGACAGATAATTAGTTTCCGACAGTAAGGTAGATTTGAATAAAAGATATAAAATTTATTAAGGCCCCGGGCCTTTGTCTGATCACATATGAATATCATAAAAAAAAGGAAATAAAAATCAAAAAATATCACAGACAAAACTGACTAGAAAATAAATAAAATAAAAATGAGAAGGAAAGGTCAATAAATAAAATAAAAATAAAATGTGCTTCAAAACAATTTTTAGTGCAAATGAGAATAGATAGAGATTTTAAAAAATAATTAATTTATATCAATACATTTTAATCAAAATCATTAGAACGAATTTTGAGAAAATGACTGAAAAAGTACATCATTAGTATTGTTTAAAAGCTTATTTTCACGCCTCAATGGGGTACCTAACTAATTGAATAAATGGAATTTTTCTAACAAATTATTACTAGCAATTGAGAATAGACGTCAAATTCCTTTGTAAATTAGTATTTTTAATTTAAGTCTTGAGTTTTGTTTGATTTTTGTGTGACGGCAAAAAAGAGAGAGCCTCTCTGAAGACTTTCTTTAATTTCGGGGTCAACATTTTTGTTTCTGAATATAAATCAGAATGGAACTCATCGCAACTTAAGATCTCTACACTGTTTCTGTCACGCGGTGAGTTTTATATATCATTTTTTTATTTATTATTATTTTTTTTTATTTTGATTTTTATTCGCGCAGCGTTCCATAACGATGAAGAAGAGAGAAAAACCAACAAAGGACAGAGGACAAAGGGAATCAAGTGGAGCCAGGACTAAGTGGCGAGCAAAAGGTGTTTGATAAATAGACATTAAAAAATTTAATTTTTTAGCCCATTTAAATTCATATTTTTTTTTTTTTCGTTTGTGTTTAGAAAATAAAACGAAAAGATTTTGCTGTGAAGAATATTGCGTGTTTGTGATTGGATTGAATGAAATAGTGCAGGAAAGAGAATCTTGGAAGAGATTGGTTGTTGCTATGATCTTCCGGGCAATTTAAACCCTCAAGGGATAAAAGAGGGATGAACTACTAGGGAGAAATTTGGGGAAAATATCACTATAATGGCTGACATTTAAGTTGTAATTGAATAAAACATTAAAATCTCTAGTAAAGTAATGGGAATTCGTTTTTTACTCTGATAAGTTCTCTCATTTCAATTAGGCAATTAAATTATCTTCTTTGCCAAAATTGCTTATTAAAATATAACTTTATAACGTTAACATAAAATACTACCAATATACTACCAATAATACCACTACTTTTTGGGGAATATAAATTTTATAAATCCTGAAGTAAAATTTATTTATTAAAAAAATCTTTTCATGTATTGAATATAAATCTCAGAATAATAAGAGATGCATTGTAATAGTGATATATGGAATATTTGGGATAAAAAAAAGACTCGCGTTCTTTGAGCATTATTCAATAAATATTATTATTTTTATAACATGGTATTTTAATAATAGATAGAAAGAATTGTATTCATGTTAAAAATTCGACGTTGAGATGGAAATACACGTTTTTGAGTCCAAAACAAAGCGAGTCCCGCAATGGTCTGTCTATGAATATTTATCAAAATAAAACAAGAAAGAAAACTCTACTAAGGTAGATTAAAATTTTATATTTAAGTTAGGTGAGGGTGAGGTGAGAAAATAAGCTTTTAATTAAAATCGTCCAAAGAGTAGACTTACTAGAACTTAAGTACTTTTTCAAGTTTTTTTTTTTTTTTTTTAATTCGTTCTATCGATTTTAATTCTAATTTGGCCCTAAAAATTTTTGAAGATTATTTTACTTTTGGAAAACTTCATAGAAAATGGAAAAAAAAATATTTTACATTTTTTTAATTTTAATAAATCGGTGGAGGTGGAAACTAAATATATGACGAAACAAAAATTCTGAAGTGACAAGCACACAACATTCAATTACCGAAGATGAGAGAAAGTTGTGTCGTGTGCGGTAATTACACCAATTTTTTAATTTTCTATCTTCAATTAAAATATTATTATATTTTTAGACAAATCAAAGTTTTTTTTTTTTTAAAGTGTTTTTTTTTTTAATTTAGCGAGCCGTGGAATAATTCTGATATCCCGTGCGTTTAATGGAGCCGTGAACCAAAAATAGTTTCTGATTTAGATAATTGCTTTGAATGAATGCAAGTCAAAGCAATAATCTAAATTTAAAAGAGAGATTGGTAATTAGAAGTGGCGGATCCAAAGGAGTTTCTCAGGGGAGTAATCTGGTGTGACTGGTCGCTCAGCACACAATTTCGCTCAGCACACAATTTTTAAGTATTAATTTTAAAAATTAAACAAAATTATTTTCTCAAATTTCGGGGGGGGGGGATTACTCCTTTGTATCCGCCCTTGGTAATTAGGTGTGCAGTACCTGTTCGTGTTTCTTGAGGTAGCTGAGCCGAGGGAATGCCTTGTCACAGAACTGACACGGATACGGCGTGGCCTCTGTAACACCGTGCGTGAAGGCGAGTTCTGCCTCGGGCAGCTCAGTAGCAGAGTTCGGTGTAGCACAAGAAGAAGGTGATCGGGAGAGATCCTCAGGGGTGTCCGAACGCCACGACGACCCCGCCTCCGTACCCAGCGCTACAACAGAAGAGTATTCAATTTTTTTAGTAATATAATATAATAAAGTAATAAAATAAAGAAGAAAAGAAATAAAAGTAATATAAAAGGCAGTTTGATTAGATTAATCAATCTAAAATTTATCATTTTTAGCGCCGAACTGAATAAAAAAATCAATCTTCAAAAATATATCGTAGCGTAAAAAAATAAAAATAAGAAACGTGAAACGATTGAATAAATTGAAATAAAAATTATCGAAAATCAGAATTGTTTTGCATCTCAGAAGGTATCGTGCTTATGCTAAACAATAGCCCATAGCTAATTTCTCTCACTTTCAAATATAATTTTTTTACAAACATGCATAAATGCGTGAAGCCGATATAACATAAAATTTATAGCCGATAATAAAAATAAAATTTTTAGCCGATATAACATAAAATTTATAAAATTGTTCTGAGTAATTCTGGCTCGAAACGTCGAGATATATTATCTGAATTCAAAGTAGAGCGTAGATGAATGAATTCATGTTCCAAAAAATAAAAATATTTTATTTATACATTTAGTGCCCTCAATTTACTAAAATATAAAAAAAATTTGATAAATGGGTAGTTAATTATTATTTTCGGTTTTCCACCTAGAGCAATTACATTTAAATCAGCAAGCAGGCCCGCCATCGGCGGATCGCGCACTTTCAATAAAATTCATCGTTAATTAGATAAATAAAAAATTTTAAAACTTGCATGATCTGTTAGATTTAAGGAAAATATTAAAACAACTTTCAAGAGTTTTTTTTTAAATATATACCGTAATAAACCTATTATCGAACTTTGCCGAAGTGCGCGACCCGCCAGAGAAGAGCATCGCACAGTTCTTTGCACCTGCGAGTTGTTTTAAATGTAATCGCTTTATGTATACAAAAATAAGATGTGATATCTTGGACATAAAGGTGAGGAACACGCCCTTTTCTTACCTCTAGTGTGTAGAATAATAATTGCACCATTGACACAAGAAGCAAAACTATGAGCTTGGTTTCTTTTAATATTTTCCTCTTGATGATTCATCTTCATCTAATCTTTATTAATTAAATTGTATTATTTCTTTTTGATAACTGATTTCCTCTGGGTGTTTATAGGCGAAGTATATTAAAGACATGATTAAAAAAAAAAGTCCCCAATTCATTCTAACATTTCACAAGACAGCAACTTCATCGCTCCGTTCATATAAAGTTAAAAAGCAATTCAATTTCTTGGATGAATTAAAGTTGGCTTCACCAAATAAATAAAAAAAAAAAACAACACGTTGTTGACTTTCAAGATTTCATAGAGTCTTTTCAGTAAATCGTTCAAAAGACAATTTTTCACACTCTTAGAAATTGTTTTTTTGATTTATTGAATATTTAGAAAACTTTAATAAGAAAAATATAATTTTGTTATTTTTATATTAATTTTAAAATTAATTAAATTGTACAATTTGGTGGTTTTTAAAACTTTTTTGGTTCCCAAAAGTCTAGGCCTATATCAAATTTTTTTTTTAAGATGGATGCAGTCCAAATAATAATATAAACCTGCTGTTTATTTCTTTAATTAATTATATAGTTGGTATGTATATAAAATAATAAATTGTTCGAAATTTTTCCGCTGTGTGCTGAATTCCATCTAAACAAGTAATTATGGAATGTTTTTGAGGCTTTCCTATACATAAGACCACGGTTTAAAAATCAATATGTTGGTCAATAATATTTATTAATTTTTTTTTTTGATTAACAAGAAGAGAATGAAACCAAAAATCAAAACAGTTATTTTTCATATTCCGGAACGTTTCGGTTGTTTCACAAAGCCATCTTCAGCCCTTTAAGAGAAGTTGTTTCTTGAGCTGGCATCAGGAAGCAAAGAGGGTGTATTACTTATCATATTATTTTTTTTCATATCAAATTATTTTATAAAAGTCTTTTTGTTATTGTTTTAATATTGGATTTATATTGTTTTGTTTATATTAATTGTATATATGTATATTTTATTATCATTCCGCTGGGTGCACACTAGTTTAAAAAAAAAGGTACACTGATTTTTTTATTTTAAATTTATCCTTTTCTGGCAATTTGACCTTCTCAATTTATTGGTCGCCAATTGGAAATAAATCTTTGTCACATGAGATGGGATGAGAACCCTTGACCTCTAGCGCAAGAGGCAGAAACTCTACTACTGAGCTATGCCCACGCATGTCCTTAATAGAAGAAAATTTAGAGAAATTGGTTGTTCATTGTTATTAAAAAAATAAAAATATCCAGTAATATTCAATTTGTTGGCATCATATTGTTATTGTTTTTTCTCTTTATTGTCCATATTTGGTTATTTTATAGTGCATTAATGCATGCATATTTTAAAGTTTGATTGTGCATGAACATCCGGGCTCTAGTAATCAGTAAATTAGTATAATTTACCCTAATGGTGCCTTAAAATCTTGAAGCGCTGTACAATTTCTTTTGATAACTCGGACACCTTGTATATATATTTTATTTAAATAATTTTCGAAATCTATTCATTTAAATAAGATATTAATATTCCCCAATTAGGATTTTACTAAACATACACATTTATTAAATATAAATTTTGTATAATCGATTGATTGGCAAATAATTATGAAATGAAAAAGAAATTTGAAGAGATTTATGCTGGGGAACTTTGACAGATGAAATAATTGAATCCTACTCTCTTTAGAATCAGAATTCAAAGCGCATGTTTTTATTTTATCCCAATTTGCCCAGGGGATATTATTTAGACTCCTAGCACAAGAGGCAGATACTTTACCAGTGTGCTATGCCCCAAGGGCTAAGTTATACTGATTAAAAAAATTTGTTAATTTTACAATTAATTCATTATTTAATTAAAGCTGTATTTCAATTTCTGACTAATAAATTGAATTTTGTAGTTTTTGTTTTTAAAAAAACACTTGATTAAAAAAAAAATCATTTGGTTTAAATCGCGGTTTAAACCAAACAACCATATGTCCATAGACGTCATAAAAAATTTTGTATACGTAATAGACAAATAGGCTTTGTTTCTTTGCTGCAATCACCCGTAAAGTAAATAAGATGTCAAGTAAGATGATTATATCAAGGATGATATATAATAAATAGTTTCACCTGATCAAGATGCATTTAGTCATTTCCTAATAGGACTTTTAAATTGTCTAAATATAGTAAACATCTACGTAATTTTCGAATTTGGAATTGAATGAATTGAGAGAGAGAAAGATGATCGGCGCACCTGGCCTTGGGACAATAGTTATTCTTTTTGATCTTGTGTATGTTTTTATATTCTCGGAATTGAGATGACTCTCTTTATTCTCTAGACAGAATTCTTTTCTAAAAAGAGAAAAAAATTTTACCGGAAATTGAGTTGTAATCAAAGAGCACCCAAAATTTAAGAACCGTGGCGTACGCATTGTGCAATTATATCCACCTACATGAATGAAGTGACTTGGCTTATTTTTTATTTTCATTCTAGGAGGTCTTCAGGCCTTTGTCATTGCAACCACAACAAAAAAGTGTAGCAAGAATAAACAATAATTACTTATCGATAGGATTATTAATAAAAAAAAAGTTTTTTTCATTTAGAGTGTTAAATAAAGGAAAGTTTTTTTTTTCACTTCATCATTCATATTCAGGCAGTTATTGATTTCAGGCCAGCAAATAAGAAGCTTGAGTTGTAGGGGAAAACTTTCTCTTACCTTCAGTAATCGAAAGTTGTGTTCTGTGCTTATCACAGCAGATTTTTTTTGGGTCGAGATATATTTAGTTTCCGCCGGTATTTTTAGAATTCAACATGTATAATTTTTAAACATAGGAAAATATTTGTATTTTGTTACCATGGCAAGCATTTCTCCTATCTTTCCTATGAATTATAGGAGTAAAGTGTGCTTCAAACAATTTTGAGAGCAAAATGAGAATATACATTTTAAAGAACATCTAAAAGATAATTGATTTTTGAATTTTTTTCATCAAAATCCTTAGAGCGAACCGAAAAAAACTGAAAAAGTAGAGTACTAGTACCTTTTGGGCGATTTTGATCAAAAGCTCATTTTCATGCTTCAGGGGGGTGTAACTTAAATATAAAATTTTAGCCTCATAGCTCAATTCCTTCATGCTTAAAATTGAACACACACAGACAGACAGACCATGTCGCGAAATCCACTTTTTTGGATTCAGGGGACCTCAAAACGTGAAGATCCATCAAAATCTCGACATCGAATTTTTGACATGAATCCAATACTTTCTATCTATATATATTAACAAATATAAAGGTAAGAGAAAGTAATAATATGCTTTCTAGGCGAAAGGAGAAGACTGAGAGAAGAAATTTCAGTCATAGCTCGTATAACTCAGGTTCGCAATCCCTGAGTTAAGGTTATTGAATATAAATATCTGATTCAAATAATAAGTCTTGAAAATTATTTGAATTTAGTTTAGAGCTAATGGGGGGAACCCCCCCCTTAGTATTTTCAAAAAATTATATGTACTTATAAACCCTAAATGGCATCAGCAGCAAATTAAAAAAAGTAAAAAAAAGGAAGAAGTTGTCTTTAAAAAATCTTCATTTTAAAAAATATTAGTAAGCTTTATCAATATGATAAATTATAAAAAAAAATTCTAAGAATAGAATACCATGTTTGGATTTTACATGGCATGTTGATTTAAAAAACAATACTGCATCGTATACGGGAATTTATAAAAAAAAAAGTTTCTTGACTGGACTGAAGTTCTTCTTATGAATATTTACTAAAAGTATTTAGACGTTCAAATACCTATTTGAAAGTAAGAAATTAGGAATTCCATGTTAGTATTGTGACCGGATTTGAAATAATGACTTAAGCATCTATTTTAAATAAACATTGTCAGTCTCCCTCTTAACACACATGTTGAACCGGTTGCATGCGTGCAAGGAGTTGTCATTATAAGTTCAAACATTTTGCTTCTAACGAAATGAAAATTTTTCTAAATTTTATTGAATAATAACTAATTTAGAAGAAAAATGGGGACGGAGTCTTTTCGTGAATAAATAAAAAAGACCTATGTTTACAAAAAAAAAAAAAAAAAAAAACGCTCTATGAATTTATAGAGGTTTTTTTTTTTTTTTTATAAAAACATTCACACTTTTTCTCATTCACACTCACACTCACACACACATTCACACAGTCTTTTCGGCAACTTAGGCCATTTAAGACTTTTACGATAACCGTTGTAATATAAACTATCTATTGTAGGTTCAGGCATTTCTATTTAAGCCATCTGGTATCCAAATGGCTTAAATAAAATCATCGGATGTGGTCGAACCCGCGACGTTTGGTATAGGAGGGAGGGCGCTACCTACTACGCCAAACCCGGGGGCTTATAGAGGTTAAAGAAGTAGAAAAATGTCAATATTGGTAATCTAAAAAACCAATGGGAGTGTGTTCAAATCCCAGGTAGTCCAATGAATTTATTTAAATCATTTGGATACCAAATGATATAAATAAATATGCCTGGGCTTCACTATACCGTATATCGTAATGAATATAAATATCCTCAGTGCAGAATATAAATATATTTTTTAAAGTCTAAATGGCAGCCCTCGGGCCTTGGTTTAGGGGCTAGGGTGTTAGCCTTCTGTACCAAGGGTCGCGGGTTCGCATCCCGTCTTATGCGACTTATTTAATTGACTACCAATAAATTGAGAGGGGGTCTAAACAGCCTCCGTTGCCGAAAAAGACAAATAAATTTAAAACAAAAAAGTCTAAATGGTCTAAGATGCCGACCAAAAAATGAAAGCCAAACTATGGATGGGAAATCTGCACAGATTCGGTCAATGCAGAACCGGTTGACACAGTCACTAATCGTTCTTGAACTTCAGAAACGTATTAAAAAAATTTTTTTTGAAAGGTAAGAAAAACCTTATTAAAATTCTAATTTTCAAATGTTTGGTTATAAACCCTTAAAAAATTGTTAGCATTTTCTGCTGAATTGTATTGTAAGTCATCATCATTAAAAAAGAGAGAGAGAAAAAGAAAAAGTCTCGATTCATGAAGAAATCCGATTTGTTGTGTTGATAATTAATTCATCAAGGAAGAAGCAAAAAGCGAGGCGTTTTTTTATATTTTTTATTTTTATTGTGACTTCTGTTGATTTCTATGTCACCGATTTTTGGCACCTTCTGGGAATTTGAGAGGATTCCTAATTAAAGCGTTTGATTTGGATTAGACAAGGGTGACAGAAGAAAGAGAGACAGAGGCAGCCGTCGCCTCCTGCGGCGAACATCGCCCCCTGTAGAGGCGACCGTCGCCCTTTTAGCCACTTCGGTCAATGCTCCACCCTCTATGTTTTTTTTATTCCTTTAATTATTCCACTCGAATAGTGTGAATTTTTATTTAAAAGCTTCTCATCGGTTAATTTAGTGTAATAATCGAACATATTGTGTAGATGACAAATCGTGTGCTTTAATTGGGCATTTATCCCGAAGAATAATGTGACATTTGAAAAACCGAACGGTTTTAAGGGAAAAAGTGCAGGGGGAGGGAGGAAGAAAATTACAACAAAAAAATTAGAATCAGAAAAAATGACAAAATTTGCATTTCTACTTTTCAGTATGTTATTTGAAATAAAATTTAATTGCTATCAACACGGTTGGTTGACAAAGAGGAATCAGCGTGTGAAACGAACCCCGGTAGCCATCGGTATTTATCAATAAAATTTCTGTTTAAATCCCTTCAGTTGCCGGAAAGGGCAAAATTAAAAAAGAAAATTGCTATCAACAATAAAGGATTAAATAAATTCTGCTCCAATTTCTAGAATTTGCACAGCTCAGAGGTAGAGCATTAGCTTCTGGTGCCAAAGGTCGGGGGCACACATCCCGTCCGGGAAAAAAAATTTATTTCAATTGAATTGGATACCAATCAAATGAAATAAATAGACACGGGTCTTTATGGCCTCAGTTGCTAAAAAAAGACCTTAAATTAAAAAAATTTTAATTATTCAGATCAGTCTGTTCAAAAAAATTTCTTGAAGAGTAGAATGATAGGTCTTCTTCTTCTGTCCTCGCCTTATTCCCGGGGTGGGCGGACCTCACTTTTACCCTACAACCCTATCAAGCGTTTTTGCGACCGGAAGAAATAGGACAGGCCGGCCCGTCGCACGGTCTGTTTAAAAGAGGAATGAAGAGACAGACATAACAAAGAACTGTCTGTCCCAGCTTGGACAGCTCGTGGTCGCCATTGATTGATACTGGCGACCGTAGGCATTAGTTGAAACATAGTAACTTGTGAAACCTAGTGTGTAATACGTATAAATTTAATAAAACAATTTGAAACACCTAACCAAGTGTTTAATTTAAATTCCCTTATTAGACATGTTTTGTTTTTCTGCGCTTCGAAAAATATGCAGAATAAAATCAGTCAATCAGCTCTTCTAGTTTTTGGGAATTTTTTATCAAGTAAAAAAAGCAACAAAATTAATAATAATAAATAATCAAATTCTGATTTAAAAGAGAAACGCTGAATTTGAAAATTGTCAGAAGTGCTAGATCACGCGATTGTTTGATAATAAATAATCAAAGTATAGTGTCCGGGGAGGGGAATTTTTGGGGGGGGGGAAAATTTTTAATATGTGTCCGGGTTCCGAACCCAGGCCGTGTGGGTGAGACACGAGTGGGACTTTCTCAGCGGGAGGCAGTGGACCTCATTTGCTCACCATCTGTCTCTCTCGCTCTCGCTCTCGCTCTCTTTTGGACCCCACGCGCCTCTCTCTCTTTCATGTCACTTGGCTGCTGACTTATCATTATAAAGGAGTCCCCATTGAAGGGTGGGTGCCAAGCAGATGTGTTCTGTCTGCACAGCGGGAGAGATCTTCAATCGCTAAATCTTAATCACAATCTGCACTTGGGAGAGAAGGATGGGATTCCCTTAAAAAGTTAAGCTTCTTATCCAGAGACGAAGAACTTAGGGAACTCATTAAAATAAGTAACCCTAATGATCTGGTTAATTTTAAACAAATTTGGAGTCCCGGATATATTTTTTTAGGAGAATATTTCATTTGTTTTGTAGACAAGAGAGTTTTTATTATCCGAGTTTCATTGGGAATAAAAAAAGTAAGAGAGATAGATGTGTGGTGTGTAGCTCGTAACCTTTTAGTGTCCACTCTATGTTCATGAATTTTGGAAGAAATTTTACATACATTGAATATTGATTTTAACTATTCTTCTTTCCTCGTCTTATTCACGTATTTCGGGGATGGTAGAGTAAATATTAGATCCCGACAAAGGGATGTTGGCAATATTTGATGCTTAATAAGGTCTTCTGGCTCGGGTTACTCATAATCGCCATTCTTGTTTACCAAGGTATTAGATAGAAAAAATTTTAAATTAATTTGAAAATAAATCAGTGAGAATTCGGATATCCGATGATGAGCATTTAATACAGACAGCAAATCATTGATATAATAAAGAAGAACACGCTTAACCTTCGAGTTAAAAAAAAAATGAATTTTTTCACAGTAGTAGTCCTACTAATAATGTATTTAAATGAATAATTTATGAAAATTCTCAAATAGATATAAGCTTACATTTCTGCCATGTTCCCAGCCCGAAAAGAAGAGCAACAGCCACCAAGACCAATGTTGTTAAGCAATGCCAAGAGCTAATGAACCTCGAGATAGGTGACCTCAAGAGTATTGGAGCCGGCTTCTTCACTTCTAGTCAATCAGCAGTTTGCACTTCTAGTCAATTAGCAGTTTGCTAAACTTATACAACAGATAGTAAATCATCGAAATAGTAAACAAGAACACTTAACCTTCGAGTTAAAAAAGTGAATTTTTTCACATGTACCATAATTAGTTATCTGAGGAATAAGAAGCTATAATAGTAGTAGTAGTAATTTTCTTGGCCTCCAACCGTTGGCAATTTAGCCACAAAAGAAGCTATTAATTAAGTTATCTGAAGTTAGCAATACAATAAAGGCATTATTATAAAATTGTTTTTTTTCTTTTTTTTTTTTTTTTAAACATTCACACTTTTTTCTCATTCACACTCACATTCACACACACATTCACACAGTCTATTCGGCAACTTAGGCCATTTAAGACTTTGACGATAACCGTTTGAATTTATCTATATTGGAGTCCAGGCATTCTTATTTAAGCCATTTGGTATCCAAATAACTTAAATAAAATCATCGGACTGCCTGGGGTCCGAACCCGCGACTTTTGGTATACGAGGTTAGCACGCTAACCTCTACGCCAAACCCCGAGGGCTAAAAATTGTTAAAAATTAAAATTAAAAATTAAATTAATTAGAGCTACGGTAATTAATTAAAAAAAAAATTTTAATTATAAAAAAAATAAATAAAATAGGCTTGTGTTTCTAGTTTCACCCCTTAATTAAGTCTTATACCTAACATTGGGTCTTAGCTAATTAACTACAACCTGGATTGTTATTTAATCATATGATTAGCTTAAATAGAACTGAAAAGTTTCGAAAGTAGTAGTATCCGAGAGGTAGGTAGTTAATCTGAAGCAGTCCTCGTTGTTGGACATGGGTCATTAAAATATTGTATTAATCAAATGGCCATAAAAGGTATCATATTAAAAAGAAGGAAAGGAAAAAATGTTTATATAATTATTTAAACAAATTTCTTAATTAAAATGTTATTTAAATATGAACAATTACTAATGAAGTAACTGCATTTAATTTATATAACAACCGCAATGAAAAGATCAGGGAAGTGATCTTTTTATGTATAAATAAAAAAAAAAGAACAAAAATTCTTATTTAAATGAAATTGTAACGAGAATAATCGCGTCGCATTGCTAATTTCAATTAAGTTTCGACAACAAGTAGGACAAGTAGGAGGTTATACATGAAGTAGGTGTAAATAAACGAAGGGGGGGCTTAAAGTTACAGATTATTGTGAAAAAGAGAGGAAAATGGTCAATTGGAGCGTCAATCGTGGGCGCTACACACAATAAGGAGCCATTTCCTGGCATCCATATACGAGGCGGAAGTGCCGAGATGGATCATCATCATCAGACTGATGATGCTGACGAGGAGCAGCCCACATGGCTGGCCACTCGGCCTTCAATTATTCACATTCAATTCCTTAGGTCCTTTTAGCAATTCTCGGACTGACTGGACAATAAAGCCCTTTAGGGGGCACCCACCCTCCCAGTGGCAGTTGTAACGATGACGACCTCCGAGTCAACGACTCAATTCCCGCGTGTCGAGGAAAATGACCACAAAACGCCCCTTTAGCAAGACCCATTCAAAGGGAAATCCATCAACAGGCACAAAAGTTGTTTTATATACATGTCGAAAAATTTTATTCAGCTTTTAATTTATTGTTATAACTGGCTGTCACTACCTGAATTTAGTAAAATTCTTCTTCATTTTGATGGTTAATAATAATTTTATGTCTTCTTTTGAACAGTTTAATCTCAAGAAAGTTTGGTGATGTTAGGATTATTCAGTATACAAAATTTCTTAGAAAATAGATAGTTAATTTATTTTTCGTCCTGATTTTTGAGGGTCCATTTTCAGTTTTTTTTTTTTTTTTTTTTTTCGAGAAACACTCTGATTTGGATTTGAACTTTGAATTCAGAAATAATAATTCTTTTTTTTTGTGAGTAATTTTTTTTGTTCTCCATCAGTAAAACCAAGATTTGTTGGAGATCCAGGGTTTGATCTGAGGGGTACTCTATTTATCATAAAATTTATTCATAAAATAATTGATAAATGTAAATAAAAAGGATCAAATCTTCAAAGGGTCCAACTGGTCCTTGCCCCGAATCTCCAATCATCCTGTGATTTATGATCCAGTTGGACACAGGAAAAAAATTGATGTGATTATGGCAATCACTTATTTTATCTTTCCTATGATGTACAAGAGTAAAGTGTGCTTGAAACAATTTTGAGGGAAAAATGAGAGTATACATTTTAGAGAGGATAAAAAAATTTTTTTCCTCAAAATGCCTCCTTTTTAAAACAATCGAATTATAATAATCAGGATATTTTTCAATAAAAAAAAATAAGTGATTTATGATATTTAATCAAAATCGTTGGAGCGAATTTTGAGAAAATCGAAAAAACTGACAAAGTTCATCGGTAAAGCCATTGACCACAAGGACGTCATTTAAGGGAGGAAGGGGGCAGAGGGCCAGAGGGGGCATTTGCTCCCCCTCCTAAGGCTTTGGAAAAAATAGTAAATTATGACCTTAGCCCTTAAATACGAACACACACTTTCTTTATAAATAAGTATAGAAGAGGGTATAGATAAATATATAGAGGTATATATATTAAGTATCGCAGGTAGTAAAAAATTTTATTTATAAGCTTATTTTCGCGGCCCAGTGGTAGGTAAGAGATAGTGAAAATCGTTAAATGAAAATTTTTGTTTTTCAGGAGCACTTAGAAGGGAGATCTTTTCCTATCGCATCATATTTAATCCTCAAATATATATTTCTTACTCTTTGGTAATTTTTACAAAATTATCATTATATTTGTAATTTTATTTATATTTACTTTTGTCTTGCATTAATACTTCATATCAGTTTCATGAATTTGGAAATAGAACATATCAATTTACATAGGCCTATTTCGAAATACTAAAATTAAACTTAAATATTAATTATTATGTTTAGGGACAATACTATTGTATTTACAATATTTGAGTATAACTTATTGATTTAATCGAATAGAATGGGGCAGGGTGATATTTAGCAACAAACATGGGTCAGAATTTTGGATATCAAATAGGGCCTACTTCCTCGAATGTTTGTGTGGGGCCGGTTGCTTCACTTTTAATTAACTAGCTATCCCTCGGATAAGTTAGTTGTCTATGACTTGCGAGTCTTCAGTTCTAGTTAAGCTAATCTTATGATTAAATAAGACCAAAGATCGCAGATTAGCTAAGACCCAAAGTTCGGGATGAAATTAGAAATTCAAGCCTTGTTTATTACCTTTATTAAATTGATAAATTATCAAAACTTTCCTTATACCTCAAATATTTAAATATAGATATATGTGGAAAACTTTTTTAAATTTTAAGGTTAAACGTATTCTTGTTTACTATATCGATGATTTGCTAGTTACTAGAAGAGAAGCAACTTGCCCTAAAACCTAAAATCCCTTTGACAAATATAATACGAACTTCTTTCCAAATTAATAATATTGTAATAAATATTGTATATTGAAAGAATATGTTTAATTCTTATCTTTTTAATGAATATAATTATGGTGATTAAAGATTTTCCCATCTGTTAATATGAGGAAGTGGATATTGCCTAACGCAAAAATTAGAAAAATTCTTTGTAGCTAATACCTAGTTGGAGGTTAAATATGGCAAAGCTAACAAACGCCTTAGAATGTATCATAAGATAGAGTGCCCGCCATACGCGGCCCATAAATCGGCTATCGAATTTTTTCTTCTTTCTATTGCCTCATCAAACCCGCATATTTATCTCAAAAGGAAGATGTCTAGTTACAGGGGCGTATATATGGGGGGGGGGGCCGAGGGGCCCGGGCCCCCCCGAAATTTCCCAAACACATATACATATATAGGGATATACAGACATCAGCGCAACAAATTTTTCCACAGGATGGAAATCTTTGGTTCCACAAAAGAAAAAATGTTCAGCAAAAAATTTCGTGTGAAAAAATTTAGTTTCTTAAAAAAAAATTTTCCGCAGAAAAATTTTTGAGTTGGGCCCCCCGAAAAAAATTTCTATATACGCCCCTGTCTAGTTAAAATGACATACTTGGAAGTAGAAAATTCAAATTTTTATTTTCTGTCAAACAATGATTTTAAAATGTGATAAGATCTGGTGGTTGTGTGAATAATCTTGATCTTAGGAATAAATCAAAAATAAATCAATCAAAATAAAAGTCTTCCTTCATATGCCTTTCGATTTGAGGAATCTTTTTTGGTCTTCTTCAGTCTTTAATTGAAAATTTGCAAAAAGAAAGAACACAATGTCTATGTGATCGTAAGGCTTTTATTTTGGCTCATTTCCTAAGGGTAACATTTGAGAATGTAGAATTTAAAATGATATTTCGAACCTGATAAATGAACTAAGCATGCACTATTATATGCAGCAAGTTCGTCCTTGCAAATAGACCTAGCGCATAGAGTGGCTTCATTTTGTTTAAAGGACATTCTCAAACGTGCTTGCCAAAATTTTGCATGATTATATAGCTTTGGATGATGATTAAAATGATAAATAAATTTGAATTTAGAAGTCTGATCAGGAAACTAACTGTTCGACATAATTACACCGATATAAGTAGGATTAAGAAATAAATAAATTTTTACAAATTTCACGACGATTCTTCTAATAATTAAGCTCAAAGGGCCAGAACGTGTTGGAAGTTGAATTAATACAATTCAAAAATAAATTTAATAATAATTCCTAGAATTTGTCAAAGTTTTTGTTTCATGCTTGTATCAGATGTAATTTACTTAAAATAAATACAAATGACGTATAATTATCTTAATATTTAAATACATAAAAGAGAAACAAATTAAGGATTAGTGACATCCCAAAAAATTTTTCGAACCTAATTATTATGTTAAAATTTTTCAATATAAGATCAAGAGAACTAGCCAGCAAAAAAAAAAAAAAAAAACAATGAGAGGAAAAAAAACATGAAATTTAACATAAGAGAATTAATTTAGACAGACATAGGCTAAATTTCGAAAGAATTATTTAATCATCTCTAAAAAATTTCAAAAGTGAATGAAATCCCCATCATTATTGAAAGTGAAGAAAAGACTGACATAGAAAGATAAGAAATGTCAGTCCTAGCTGGAGTAACTCGTTAGTATATTAAAGATACCAAAAAGAGCTCGAATAAATTGTATTTATTTCTTTTAAAATTTCTAAATAAAAATTTTATTTTTCATTCCTACTGAAGACTATAGCGTGAGCTAATTAGAAAACAGAGAGGTGGTTGTCCTTTCGCACCTATCCCTATCCCCCCTGAATGACCTCTAGGAATTTAGTATGCCTCTGGAAACTTATATATAAATTGTAATATCGATTACTTCTGCCGATTTAGTCTTTGGTGTATACATATACTCAAATCTCCCTTGGTAATTTCAAGATCTATTTATATTCAAGTGAATATTTAGATATTTAATTTTAATCTCGAAAAAAAAAATCAGGCGAAAGTTCGTCTTTGAATTGTGGATCAGAAAGATGGTAGTATAAAAAAAAAACTTCATTACCTAGTGATCTGTGATTTGCTTTGGAGCGATAAAATAAAGGTATGATAAATTATCATAATTTATCGGAAATATTTGTAAAAATATAAGGATGTGGTGAAAAATAAAAGTGTATATTTTGTCGACGTTTCGAGTGTCGCTTGCACTCATCATCAGTCGCTCGCTAATAATGACCTTCATCAGGGCAATACATCTTAATTGACAATATTTGCCCTAATGAAGATCGTGATTGGCGAACGAAACATCGACGAATGAAAATTAAATAAAAGATTATTTTATTTAATCTTCTGGCTGCAAAATTCCTTCTAATCCTGATTTTTAAACAAAAATTAAGGGTAATGACGAAATGATTCTTCTTTCTGCCCCTCTCCGAAGTCTGACTAATTATAAACATGATAATTCTTCTTACATGTTTTATAATTTCAATGAAATGTTCAAATAGAAAAATTAGTATCGATAACTTCACCTATCCAAAGATTTAACGATCTTAGTGAGAGTTTTTTACTTTCTCTTACCTATATATAGGTATATGTTAATATACATATATATATATATATATATAGATAGAGAAAGTATTAGTTTCATGTCAAAAATTCGATTCGATTTTATGGATTTTGATGGATATATATACGTTTTGAGGTCCGCTGAATCCAAAAAAGTGATTTTCGCGACATGGTCTGTCTGTGTGTGTGTCTGTCGGTGTGTGTTCAATTTTAAGCATGAAGGAATTGAGCTAGGAGCTAGGAGGTTGAAATTTTATATTTAAGTTAAACACCCCCTTGAAAATAAGCATTAATCAAAATCGGCCAAAAAGTACTAGTACTTTACTGATGAAGTTTTTCAGTTTTTTTCGATTTTCTCAAGATTTGTTCCAACGATTTTTTGTTTTAATTTATTTTCCCATACTTATAAATTTTACATCTGAATTCAAATGTTCCGTACTGTCGGGAACTAAATATATGTCGACACAAAAAATCTGGTGTGACAAGCACAGAGCACAACTTTCGGTTACCGAAGGTAAGAGAAAGTTGTTTGCTGTGGGACAGCCACACCAGATTTTTTTCTCCTGCTGAGCCCGCCGCCAACATACAAGTTAACAATGCAAATCCTAGTATATAATATAGTTAGCCACTTTTTTTCTATTTTTTGAAAGAGTTTCTAAATCTCAATAAATCACTATTTTGTTGTACTTATTTAATAGGAAGGGGGGATGTTTAAATGTGGTGTGTTTTCCATTAACATAAATGGCAAACTAGAATTTGATGAAGTTGTCGATTTGGTGGTATCCAGTTATTTAGTTCCGGTCACTACCCCAAAGCAATTTCTCAACAGTTGAGTTGGAATTTGATATAATACGCACAAAGGGCAAAGAGAAATGTGATGGGGGAGAGATGTGAGCCGCAGGGGGAAGTCTTCCGGGGCGGATCGAGGGCGAGTGACCACTGGGCCTCACTCGGGTCAGCTGCCGGACCCACAAAAGATTAATTTATAGGTAAATAATATTTATAAATAGACAAGTGGATGGGGGTTCCCTTGCTTCTTTTGATTGAAAATTAAAAGGTCATTTTTCTATTGTATAAAAGAAATTTGAAATCTAAAAAATTTGTTTTATTATTTCACAACATTTATAATCTCTATATAGCGATTAGTCGCGGGGATAAATCCCTTGGACTCGGTTCCTTTTAGGGGGGTTAGAAACTTTTAAACTTCAACCATAATCCCAATAAAAAAAAAAAAAATTATTTTTTAAAGCTCAGGGACATCTTGTAGGTACAGTAAAAGAGTAAAGTGGTCTTCAGAAGATTTCAATGGCAAAATGAGAATATACATTTTAAAGAGCATGTAAAAAATATTTGATTTTATTTTTATTTTAATCAAAATCGTTAGAGCGAATTTTGAGAAAATCGTAAAAAAAAAAAAAATGAAAAAGTACATCAGTAAAGTACTAGTACTTTTTGGCCGATTTTGATTAAAAGCTTATTTTCACGCCTCAGGGGGGTGTCTACCTTAAATAAAATATTTTAGCCTCATAGGTGTTATTGTTGTTGAGATATTTTGTTCACACACAGACAGACAGACAGACATCATGTCCACTTTTTTGGTTTCAGGAGACCTTAAAACGTGTATATCCATCAAATCTTGACAACGAATTTTACACATGAATCCAATACTTTCTATATATATATATTACTTATATCGATGTTGACCTAAATGGTGAGACCATAGGTCATTAATAAAAAAAAAAAAAAAAAAAAAATCAGGCTACTTATATCCATATGCTAAGAAATTGTTGGGTTTTAAACGAATCTCCTAATTATTAATTCAGAAGGTAAAAAAAAAGTTTGTTTAGCTCTCGGGCCTTGCTACAATGCTTAGCGTGCTGGCCTTCCGTACCAAGGGTCGCGGGTTCGCATCCCAACTAATGAGACAATTTATTTCAATTTAATTGGCTACCAATAAATTGAAACAAATAGAGTCGGGGTTGCCTCCGTTACCGAAAAAGATCTTAAATAAATAAAAAAAAAAATTTACTTATTTTAATTTTTATGCGCATAGTATAGCCATTTTAATAATGATTGAGACAAGTTATTGTATAAGTAATTAAAAAAAAAAAGAAAAATGTTCATTCTTTGAATATTTATAAGTTGTAGAGATTTTTTTTTCTAATTAATTTCATTGATTTTATTTGATCACTTTGAGCTTGAGTTCAAGTCAAAAGCAGTTAATATTATTTCTCTGAATATTGGATGATGATTCTCAATGAATCCTTTATTAGCATTCCGAACTTAGAAGAAGCTGTTATGAGTCTTGAAAGAATCTCTGCCCCCTCCCCCCACCGATTCTTGATTGCCTTTCTTTTTATTCCTCAATCACTTTTAATTATTTTACATTTTCAATGCGAAGAATCTTTTTCTATAACTCGAATTGTTGAAAAAGTGAAAAAGAGAACGCTTGGGAAAACGTCATTTTAAGAGTAATTATCCCTAAATAATAATTTCGAAAACTTTAAAAATTTGTCATTTTTTAAATTAATAAGTAGCCTATTAAATAATTATTATCACAATCTTTATAATTAATTTAAGAGTTTTTTCCTAATTAGTAAAGTGCCTAACTCCATTATTGTTTATTTTTCAGGAGAGCCAAAAGACATTTCATTGTCATTGTTAGAGCCACTGTTAAACACTTTTCGTGTGGCATCTTTTCGAACTGAAAAATTTGAATTACGCTCTTACCCAGTTCAGGGCATAAGGAGAATGATATTTTTGAACAGAAAATACAAAAAAATGGTTTTCGAAAAAAGTGGAGTTAGACACTTTTCTAATTGGAGCGTTGAGAGAAAGTCTTGGATTCTTGACGATATCGAGATTTTGATGGATATACACACGTTTTGAGGTCCCATGAAACCAAAAAAGTAGTTTTTGCGACATGGCCTGTCTGTGTGTGTGTTTCTGTCTGTGAACAAAATATCTCAACAATGATAAAAGCTGCGAGGTGAAATTTTAAGTTAGACAACCCCCTGAGGCGTGAAAATAAAATTTTAAACAAAATCAGCCAAAAAGTACTAGTACTTTTTCAGTTTTTTTCGATTTTCTCAAAATTCGCTCTAACGATTTTGAAAATTCGATTATTTATTAGATGCTCTTTAAAATGTATATTCTCATTTTGCCATTGAAATCTTTTGAAGCACACCTCACAATAGTACTATAGTCAAGATATGAGAAATGGATACCATGGTAACAAATTATAAATATTTTCTTTTCATAAATAAATATTGAATGGATCTATTCAAATTGTAAGTTATGTACAATTCATGAGAGAAAAAATTTGACCCTTCTAGAAAATTTTGTGGGCTGTTTCTTATTAATTATTTAAAAAATCAGCATTTAATTAACTTATTTATTTTATATTTCCGGATTACCTTATTTTATGAATTGTTTTATAATTATTTACTAACGAAATTTTGAGCTATGACGATGATGGATTTTGAAATTTTTGTAAAGATATAAACGACTATTATTATTATTTAATATTCAATATTCTATTGAATTGAATGATAAAAAAATAATAATGATATCTATTGAGAAATAGAGCTTGGCATATTTTTTATTGAATAGGTGTGATTCATTAAGGGTGATAAGATAGGCTTATGTTTACGTCAATCAATCAATCAATCATCGCTGGTCACCTTTGAGTGGATGTTCGGCTTCGTGGTTCTCCTTATTCGCTTGTATCTTCTCAATGAGAAGTTCAAGACGTGAAGAATTCCCTTTGAAAAGCATCTCTAGGCGTTCAAGTCTCCAGCAAAAGAAAGACCAAGTCCATGAAAGAGGTAAAAGTGAAGCACACACTTGTCAAAAAAAAGGGAAGTCAGCGAGAGACCGCGCGTGCGTCGCGGAGGCCCAACGAATACTAAATAAATAGACACGAGTGCTCGGCTCGAAGGGACCTGAGTCTGGTGGGGAGGAAGGGCTCTTGTGATTGGCCAGTGGGCGGGGCCTCCGAGGACCATCGATGACGCCTAAAAACGCGCCCGTCCCGCCTGATTCGGGATTCGGGCCGGGTGCACTCACTATTGTCTTATTGTCAATCATGTATACTTTTATTATCTGGAGAACGCTCCGATTTTTTTTTTACTTTCTCTTACCTCTATATAAGCTAATATCTATAGAGAGAAAGTATTGGATTCATGCCAAAAATTCGATGTCGAGATTTTGACCCGTTTTGGGTCCCCTGAATCCAAAAAAGTGGTTTTCGCGACATGGTCTGTCGGGGTGTGTGTCTGTTTGTGTGTGTGTCTGTGAACAACATATATCAAGAACGAAAAGAGCTAGGAGATTGAAATTTTATATTTAAGTTAGGCACCCCCATGGGACGTGACACGAAGCTTTTGAACAAAATCGGCCAAAGAACACTAGTACTTTACTGATGCACTTTTTCAGTTTTTTTTTTTTCGATTTTCTCTAAATTCGCTCCAAAAATTTTTTTTAAATTCAAAAATCAATTATTTTTTAGATGCTCTTTAAAATGTATAATCTCATTTTGCCATTGAAATCTTTTGAACCACACTTTACTCTTGTACTTCATAGGAAAGATAGGAGAAATGGCCGCCATGGTAACAAAATATAAATATTTTCACATATAAATTTTACATCTTGAAAATTGAATGTACCGTACTGTCGGAAAGTAAATATATGTCGACACAAAAAATCTGGTGTGACAAGCACAGTATACAACATTCGATTACCGAAGGTAAGAGAATGTTGTGTGCTGTGCGCCAATCACACCAGATTTTTTTTTATTTGTTTTAAATTCTCTTTCTGCCAACATTATTTATTTCAAATGGTTGGTAGCAATTCAATTGAAATAAAATTTTCTCGCTTGGGAAGGGAAGCGAACTCGGAACCTCTGGCACGAGAAGCTCATGTCTTATCTCTGAGCCACGGGTCACGGGAAAATTTCGAGAAATTCTACTTCTCTAAGTGCAATCGCCCTAAAGTAATAAAACTAGTTTATCTCTCAACTCTCAACTCTCAATCTCTCAATCGAGACGAATCTCTAAAAATAATATTTTCTTATTTCAGCATATCAATATTATTTTTTCACTACTGAGGTGTGTGTTTGGTTGCTTATTTTTAGACATAATGCGAATATTAATACGACAAAAATCAATGGAGGATTTGAATAGAAAAACGAACATCGAATTGAAACGTTCAACTAAAACAATGACTAGTTCAACTAGAAATGGGGGATTATCAGCCCAGTCTATTTTGAAATAAATAGACGGTTTGAAAACTTCTTGTAAAATATACAAAAAGTTCTTAATTTATTGAGGTAAAAGATTTTCATTTTTCAACATTATATTATACACATCATCGTTGATTCAGTTTGATGATTCTTCCAAAAAAGGGGTCGTTCACATATTAAGTAACGCGCTAGGGGCTAAAATGTTTCTAATTGTGACATGGGGGACCCGGGGGTTTCTCTAAGTGTGACATAACAATTCTAAGTTGAATTTATACAATTTTTTGAAAAACAGGGAAAAATAGAGTGATTATTTGAGACGAAAAGGGAAAATTTACTAAAAAAAAAAAAAGAAGTAAAATGATATGAATTTTGTATAAAAAATCTGGTGTGACTGGCGCACAGCACACAACTTTCTCTTACCTTCGGTAATCGAAAGTTGTGTACTGTGCTTGTCACACCAGATTTTTTGTGTCGACATGTATTTAGTTCCCGGCAGTAGGGAATATTTGAATTCAGATGTAAAATTTATAAGTATGGGAAAATATTTATATTTTGTTACCATGGCAACCATTTCTCCTATCTTTCCTATGAAGCACAAGAGTAAAGTGTGCTTCAAACAATTTTGAGGGCAAAACGAGAATATACATTTGAAAGAGCATCTAAAAAATAATTGATTTTTGAATTTTAATCAAAATCGTTAGAGCGAATTTTGAGAAAATCGAAAAAAACTGAAAAAGTACATCAGTAAAGTACTAGTACTCTTTGGCCGATTTTGATTAAAAGCTTATTTTTCCGGTCCCGGGGGCTGTTTAACTTAAATATAAAATTTCAGCCTCATAGCTCAATTCCTTCATGCTTAAAAGTGAACACAGACACACACACACCCACCCACCCACCCACCCACAGACAGACCATGTCGCGAAAACCACTTTTTTGGATTCAGGGGACCTCAAAACGTGAAGATCCATCAAAATCTCGACATCGAATTTTTGACATGAATCCAATACTTTCTCTCTATATATATATTACATATATACATAGGTAAGAGAAAGTAAAAATTTTATTCGGGGAGGGTGTATGTTGTGGCATAATATTTGTAGGGGGGTTTGCATGTGACATGGGGAGGGGGACTAGAAAATAGTCAAAAAAAAGGCGTTACGTAATATGTGAACGACCCCAAATAGGATTTGACTAAATGCATTAACAATCCCTTCTTAGTTTGAAGAAAATCTCTTTCCAACCAGGATTTTTATGTTTCCAAATTGGGGGGAAAAAAAAACAGCAGGAAACAAATCTGGTGAGTAGAGGGGAGTGGAACGAGTTGAAAAAGTTTTATTTTTATTTTTTTTTTCAAATGAAGAGATGATTGCGGAAATAAACATTTTGAGGCAAATCCTATTTTTGGAAGATATCAACAAGTTGGAAAAGCGTTGAATGAAGTGTATAAGTGTTAATTAGATCAAAAAGGAAAATTATTTTAAATCAATATGTTAAGAACTTATATTAGAGTTTCCAAACCACCCTCGCAAATACTCAAATAATTGGATTTATTTTTTTTTTTAATTTTTTAAATAGCCTACCGGTACTTCTAATCGGTTAAGAAAAAACGAAACTATACACCCTAGTACACACCTAGAGACAAAGTCGCGCGTCCACAGCTAGATACTCAATTGGATCATTGAAATATTTAAAATATTTTATTTTTGATCTAAATTTTATTTTTAAATATAATATTTTAATATGAAATCGAGACTCTTCAATTAGTCATCTAGCCCTTTAATAAAAAATAATTTATTTATCAACAAAGTAATAATATCCCCTATGACCTCCGGCTAGAGGGAGAAATAATGCCCCGCGGCCAAAAAAATACACTCGCTCCTCAAATAAGTTTCAAATAATATGAAATAACTGCGGCGGGTCTCGCGACACGTCCACCAGTCATGTTGCGCGACTTTTGTCTCTTTGTATCCCATTTCGAATGAGAGACAAAAAGTCGCGCGACTTGTGTCTCGCGACTCCTCGCAACACGGAAAAATGTTGTGAGACAAAGTCGCCCGACTTTTGTTGCTAGGTGTGTACTAGGCTTAAGATGCTACTGAAATAAAAGCCATGTCTTGAATTTGTGAAAATTTTCACCCTTTTCTTAGAAACGCTCTGAATCGTCCATAGTCGGAATAATTAACTTTGTTATCTAGAACCAAAATTCTTATCAATCAAAAATGTCAATTTCTTATAACATCTATGTGTAAAAAAACCCCAAAAATTTCAAGAATTACAATATGGAAGAAACATTGTCTTTTCACTTAGCTATTATACGTATGTGCTTGGAATTTTTCTAAGACAGCCAAGAGGGAGATGAAGAACATTGCTAGTAACCAGACTGGCATGCCACCCCTTGCGGGTTCAGTTATTTCGCTCTTTTTTCTCAGATGAGGAATCAAGAGGCCATTGGCCTGCGACTGTAAGTCTGTCTATCTGCCTGTCTGTCTATAACTCGTCTGTCTCTAGGAGGGGAGGAAAACTTGACTTGTCAGAAGAGAGAGAGATAGGCTCTCCTGGAGGCAGGGTGACATTACTGTTGGTCATCTTCGTCTTCGTCTTGGGCGAGTTTTTTTCTTCAATTGCTTCATAGAAGATGTAGTAGCATAGGGTGATACAAAAGTTCAGCTTAAGAAAAATAATGAACAAAATAATTTACATTAATTTTTTTTTTTTTTTTTTTTGAAATATGGAATTTCCAAATACTCTAGTAAGAGTGAGGGGTTATAAATATTTCGACATTTCCATTCTTCTGGGTTTCTTTGGTACAAACGTCCCCCATGTCTTTCAAGTAGGGCTGGACGGTAATGGATTTTCATTACCGACCTCGATAATGAAAAAAAACCGGTTTTTCTCGAAAGTCGGTAAAAATTTTTACCGCCGCGGAACATTTTTTTGAAAAATATTTTACCTTTTTTTAGAGACGCCAATTTTTTGCCGAAACATTTTTTTTTTCGCGGAACCAAAATTTTTCCCGGCCGGAAAAATATTTTACCTTTTTTAGAGACGCCAATTTTTTGCCGCCGCGGAACATTTTTTTTTCTCGTCGAACCAAAATTTTTTACCGCCCGAAAAAATAGGTTTTTACCGACTTTCGAAAAAAAAACCGGTTTTTATCGAATTAGAGGTTCGTTACCGCGTTTTCGGTAAAAAATTTTTACCGGTTTTTACCGGTAAACCGGTTTACCGTCCAGCCCTACTTTCAAGTTAAATTTTAGTTATTATTTAAAGTTTTTAGCATTTTCCATCTGTCCCTTATTGCCTTTGGAAGATGAAATTAATTAATTAATTTCTTTCTTAGAGATTCTGTTTGTGAACAAGTTGTGGCTGAGGACATGCCGGTGTCTGTGCCGATAACCGGACAATCGGGGCGACTGAACCCATTCAGCCCCCGACGCGCCTTGTCTATTAATGAAGTCACCGGCACTGAAGTCATGCACCCTACTAGATATCGCGGCTTTTTCAAATATTCAATTATGTATCACTTCAGATACTGTCCTGTAGAATTTATCTAAATTCTTTAAAATATAAATTTTTTTTTTTAATTGAGAAAAATATAATTTTGGGACTCTTTTCGAATGCCTCCCATTCTAGATTGAAAAAATTTTATGATTTATTGTAAATAAACTCAAGAAAGATAAAATTCACTTCTAGTGAGAACGTAGATGGCGACCACGAGTTACTCGAGCTAAGACTGGCATTTCTTATTTGAAAAAGCTGAGTATTGATATTCACATAGGTAGAAAGAATGAGCAAGCAGCTAGTTTCAATTTATTAACAAACCAGGGCCGACGTTTCGGTCACATATGGGACCATCTTCAGGGCCAGGTTAATGTCTGAAAAATATATTAATCCTCTCCAAATTTAATTGGGTATACCAGGGTTGGATCTAGGGGGAGGGGGGGCAGTGGGTGCATGTGCCCCGGACGGCAATTAAAGAAAGATTTACTAAAAAAAAGGTAAAATGATATGAATTTTGTATAAAAAATTTTAATTTTGCTCCCCTAAAGAATCTCGTAGTTCCGGCCCTGGGGCATACACAAATGTAAATAATAATAATAAAATTTGAGGCATTACCACTTACACTTGTGTATGCCCAATAAAACTTGGCGAGGATTAATATATTTTTCAGACATTAACCTGGCCCTGAAGATGGTCCCATATGTGACCGAAACGTCGGTTTGTTAATAAATTGAAACTAGCTGCTTGTTCATTCTTTCTACCTATTTGAATACCAACATTCAGCTCCTTCAAATAAAACAATATAATGTATTAATAATTTCTCTTTTTTAAATATGTATGAGGCCATGAGTTCGCATCCCGTCCCCGGCGACAAAATGTATTTCAATTGAATCAATTGAAATAAATAGAGACGGGATTCCGATGCCGAGAAAGACCTTAAAACGAATTTAAAAAAAAAATATGAATGAGTCGCATTTCAATAATTAATGTATATTAAGGCGGGTCAAGAACTTGAAGTGGTTTTTGCAATTCACGCATTTATATGAGATAAAAGACATAAAAAAAGAGTGAGAGAGAGAGGAAAGAAGAGAGGGGATGGAGGCTCCGCCCCCGCGAGGGTGGCTCCGCCTCCAGACGCCGGCGCCTGCGTCTCTCTGGACGAAAACCACGCGAAGGTGGCAACGACCAAAAAAGCAACAAGTTGTTGATATTTTGACGAAAAAAAACTAGAGAAAATAATACGATTGTGACAACGGGTTTGTTAAGTCAGTGAGAGAGATTGATGGTTTAGAAAAATTTAAAAAATTTTGTTCTAAATTCATTTAATGTTACGGATGATGGACCGCTGATTTTAGGAATCTTGACAAAAATTCATGTGGGGCTCTGGCAACGGAGAAATGCAACAGTCATATCACAATTAAGTGATTCCAAGCGTGAAGAAAGCTCAGATTGATGACCCTATCGCAATCAGCGTGTGGAACGTCCCCCGGTAGTCGGATCTTGTATTCAAAAGTATATTTTAAGCATGAAGAAATTGAGCTACCTGATTGAAATTTTAATATTTAAGTTAGGAACCCCCCGGACACTCAAAATAACCCTTTGAACAAAATCGGCCAAAAAGTACTTTTTCAGTTTTTTTCGATTTTCTCAAAATTCGCTCCAATGCTTTTGTTTAAAATACATAAATAAATTATTTTTAACATGCTCTTTAAAATGTATATTCTCATTTTGCCCTTGAAATCTTTTGAAGCATATTTTACTCTTATACTTCATAGGAAAGATAGGAGAAATGGTTGCCATGGTAACAGAATATAAATATTTTTCTTTTGAGATTAAAATTTATATAAATCAACTATTTGCCCTCGGTGATGGCGTAGAGGTTAGCGTGCTAACCTCATATACCAAACGTCGCGGGTTCGGACCCCAGGCAGTCCGATGATTTTATTTAAGCCAATTTGATACCAAATGGCTTAAATAAGAATGCCTGGACCCCATATATGTATATTTATTAATAACGGATATCGTAAAAGTCTTATATGGCCTCGTGAAAAATGTTTTAAGTACACTTTATTGATGTATTTCAAATTTTTCAAATTTATTTTCCGGCTCTTCCTTCCATAGAGTCAATGTTAAATCCCCATGGTTTGGAGATTCGATTCAAAAGGGGGTCCCCCTTTGGAACTTTTTATACATTAAAAAAAATTTTCCCAATTCTTATGAAATTTTGTATTTATTTAGGATTCTCTATTGTTGTATAAAATATCCAAATATGAGATTAAAATTTTGAAAAAATAACCATAGTTTATTTCAGGCAGTCAACATTTAAAATACACAGAGCCTATGGAAATTTTGAATCGATTGACCTTTTTTTTTACTCATGAAATGCAATTAACTAAGGTGCTATGGGAAACTAAATTTATCTCGATACACAAAATCTGGTGTGACAAGCACGGTGCACAGCTGTGTGCCAGTCCTACCAAATTTTTCTTGCTTACGATAATGGTAATAAAACTCAACAAATGCAGAAGAAAAATCTGGCGTGACGGCGACAGCACACAACTTTTTCTTACCATCGGTAATAGAAAGTTGTGTTCTGTGCTTGTCACACCAGATTTTTTGTGTCGACATATATTTAGTTTCCGCCGATATATTAGAGCTCAAGATGTAAAATTTATAAGTATGAATATAAATATTTATATTTTGTTACCATGGCAACCATTTCTCCTATCCTTCCTATGAAGTACAAGAGTAAAGTGGTCTTCAGAATATTTCAATGGAAAAATGGGAATATACATTTTAAAGAGCATCTAAAAAATAATTGATTTTTGAATTTTAAAAAAATCGTTGAAGCGAATTTTGAGAAAATCGAAAAAACTGAAAAAGTACATCAGTAAAGTACTAGTACTCTTTGGCCGATTTTGATTAAAAGCTTATTTTCACGGTCCCGGGGGGTGTTTAACTTATATATAAAATTTCAACCTCGTAGCTCAATTCCTTCATGCTTAAAATTGAACACACACAGACACACACACACAGACACACAGACCATGTCGCGAAAACCACTTTTTTGGATTCAGGGGACCTCAAAACGAAGATCCATCAAAATCTCGACATCGAATTTTCGTCATGAATCTAATACTTCTCTCTCTATATATATTACATATATACATAGGTAAGAGAAATAAAAAAATCTTTGACTTTACGGTAAAAATTCTAGTAGATTGAAAAGGAAGAAAATTTAGAAATATTTTTAAATAAAAAAAAATTCTTTGAATGAAATTTATTGTTCGAGATAGGAAGATGATGAATTGCTCATATGAAAGAAGAGAACGGTCCTTCGACCCCGCCTTGCAAAATGAGGCTTAAGTGCCTTCCTGATGGCCATCGCTTTAAATTTAATCTGCTCAATTTATATTTCAAAATCAAGCTGCATTCTAATAAAAAATTTAGGAAAATTTATCTAAAGAGAGTCGAAGACATCGATACACCTTATAATATAAAAATCTGGTGTGACTGGCGCACAGCACACAACTTTCTCTTACCTTAGGAAATCGAAAGTTGTGTACTGTGCTTGTCACATCAGATTTTTTGTGTCGCATGTATTTAGTTTCCGACAGTCCGGTACATTCGATTTTCAAGATGTAAAATTTAATGTGAAAATATTTATCTTTTTTTACCATGGCAACCATTTCTCCTATCTTTTCTATGGATTACAAGAGTAAAATGGTCTTCAGAAGATTTCAATGACAAAATGAGAACATTTTAAAGAGCATCTAAAAAATAATTGATTTTTGAATTAAAAAAAAAAATCTTTGGAGTGAATTTAGAGAAAATCGAAAAAAACTGAAAAAGTGCATCAGTAAAGTACTAGTACTCTTTGGTCAATTTTGTTCAAAAGCTTCGTGTCACGTCCCAGGGGGGTGCCCTAATTTAAATATAAAACTCTCGGGTTTGATTTCTGAGGTCGTTCGGCCCATCAACAAATAAAACATACATTTGTTTAATAGGCCTATAATTATATATGGCTAGTTAAGTCCGAATCGAAGTATTCATTGATCTTATAACTTATTTAAATATTTAGATCTCAAAAACTATTTGGAAATTTTAATTTCGCGATCTTAAGTATTCATTATAAATTTTTCATTAAATCAAAATGAAATCTCATGAACCTAATAAGTGAATTTTTGACTCAATATTATTTTTTTTTATTTGCGTATTTCGCGAACCTTAAATTTTTCTTTGGAGTGAATTACGCAAATTCTGTTTACGCGAACTTGTTATTTATAATTTTTTAAGACAGTTTTATAGAGACTTACTGTCAAATTATACAAATATCTTTCAGACATTTTAATCATTAAGCATATTCCTTACATTAAATAATTTACTGTACAATGATGAATAACCGAACCAATTTCTTCCCCAAAAATGTTATTACTTATTACTATGTTAGAAGGTGAGTACCTTTAAGATGGGGAATCCCCAAGCTGCATGGGAAGAGCAAGTCGTGGGGAGCTCCAAAGGATTGACTACAGGTATGAAGATACACAAACAAATCCCTCTCATTTTCAAGTATTTAATTCATTTAATGGAAAAGTCTTGGGTTGAAGTTGAAGTTGAGTTCCCATGCATTGGTCCATCTAGAATAATAATATTGAGTGATGAATTGAAATAATAAAGAATTTAAATAAATTAAAATAAAAAAAAAAATAATAAAAAGAATTTGGATATAGATAAGCCTATTTTTACTTTCTCTTACCTTATTTATATGTTAATATATATAGAGAGAAAGTATTGGATTCATGTCAAAAATTCGATGGCGAGATTTTGATGGATATACACGTTTTGAGGTCCCCTGAATCCAAAAAAGTGGTTTTCGCGACATGGTCTGTCTGTGTGTGTGTCTGGGTTCAATTTAAAGCATGAAGAAATTGCGCTAGGAGGTTGAAATTTTATATTCACCGTCATATTTCTTCAATATTTTCATTATTTTTAGAGATATTTGGTCTAAATTGGCTTTGCCACCTCTATTTTAGGCAAATAAATAGAATGGGTTGAGAAAAAAAAACCCGAAAAAGTATCCTATCGTAGAAAAAAATTGTTGACATATTCTAAACTCTGCATTTCTGAAACGAATTGAATGAAACCTCTATTCAGTTGGAGTTTCAAACTACTATTGAAGCCAATCGATTCAGGTGACTATTCTTTCGAATTTCAAATCAATTTACCAAATCCAACTTTAATTTTACTTGTTACCCTATTATATTCATCACTCATTTATAAGCTCAATTAATAATTTAATAGGAAAAAGATTATTTCCCAGCAAATCGAATAAATCAATAATAAAAATAAGATAAATATAATAAGTGAGAAGAAATTCACCTTTATAGACCTCGTATTTTAGAAGAGAGAGGATTTTTTTGAAGAGAGCAGCGAAAACCCGACCTTGTTTATAAAACGTTGTCTCACTACTAAAGAAAGCAAACGAAATTAAACTTGTCTAAACCTAACAGCCAAACGTATCTCAACAGGTCTCAAGTGGCAAAGGAATTGCAGTCTATATGTTTTAATTATTAATAAAAACTCATATTGATGTAAGGATGAAGGAAGAGAGGTAAGGGAGAGAGTGGGGACGGAGGAGGTGGTTACTTTTGGTATATCGTCCAGGATAAGAATAAATGCAGATCTTTTAAAGTATAGTAAATAGAATAATTAGGGTCGCCAAGAGCCTTGCTGGACCCCGGGGCTCCGTTTAAATTTTAAAAACGAATGAGCTACAAAGCCTCAGAGGGAAAAAATGATTTTAAAATTTTTTTTTTTTTTTCATGATCAATTGAGAGGGCCCGGGCCCTAAGGATTTTTCCCCCTGTTTCTCTCTGAATGCTGCGCTGATTTGATAAAAAATAAATAGTAACCTTAAATTGCGCGATTTTTTAAGATCTGATAAATTAATATTAATAGCATTTAATGAATATTAATATTGGTAACAAATTATATCTATAAAGTTGACGAATATTTAAAAACTTCGCTGTTAAATTAACCTGAGTCTCGTTTCAATAAACACCATATATTGGAAATTTCGAGCCATATGTAGGGCCTATTGGAAGAGTAGAATAAAAAAAAAAAAAATAAAAAAAAAAACTCGAATGGGCTCGGAAAATCTGAATTTACAATTTAATGTGTTATCATTACTATATGGACCGTTTATTTTGAAAGTGGTGTAAGTCCATTTTCTATTGTTTCGAGAAAATGAAAGGTTAACATATCTGTTTACTAAAAATATCTATTTACCGACCAATTTTCAATTGTACAAAACATGGGAATTTTTTAAGAAATTTACCACTAGCTAGTTATATATAGAAAATTTACAGAGAGTTGGCAGCCAATTTTAGAGCCCTATTAAATAAAAACTCACAATTCTGGATACGTTTCGGTTTTATTCTACTAAGGCCATCATCAGTCCCATTAGAGCTGGAAAGACATACATTAATAATATATATAAAGATGACAGTTACAAAATACAAATAAAATATTTTATATAAAATATAAAAATCTCACAGTATTAATATAGAGTTGTTAAGTAATGGAATATTTTTTATATACATTAGTTGGTATATAAATAATTTCTATTTTGTATGCTTCCAGTTTTTAATACGTGTGTATACGTCTAACAAGGGGACGGCCAAGTGATAATGGATTCGTTTGAAAAAAATTAAGCTATACTTTGAGCCAAAATGTTCACGTAGCCATGTTTTACAGGAGCCCCGATTTGCCAAAAAATAAATAAATAATGAAAAAAATTTTCGCGCCGGCCATTTAGAAAGATGTAATATGCCGTGGCTAGCTGGTAGCGTCAGCGACTGGTAATTATTTTGTCCCGGGTTCGAACGACGGAGTATGTAATTTTTTTTTTTTTTAATCTTTTTATGTTATTGTAACAAACAATAATATATTTAAAACTGTTTCATAGTTATTTTTTTTTTAGTAATTAAATTTTAAAATCTTTGTTAAAATTTTTTCTTTATTTATTACCTTAAAATTTAATTTAAATACATGAAGAAAAATATCATTTATTACAGTATTTAAATATGAAGAAATAAAGAAGGCATAAAATAATCCATTAACAAATGAATACATGAAATTAATTAAAAATTTATTTGCTTATATTTGATAAAAAAAATTACGTAGAGTCAAGGGAAATATAGATAACTTACTTTTTAATTTACTTGTACACTTACCCCACACGAAGTAGGGTGAGTATATAAGTCATAAAACATGCAAAACAAATAAGTAGGCGACAATTAGCGCAAAGGATATTTTAAAAAATTTTAAAATTTACATTAAAAAAAACAATAAAATATGAAAAAAATAATATGAAACAGTTTTAAATATTTATTGTTTGTTACAATAACATAAAAAGATTTAAAAAAATTGCAACCCCCCGTCGATCGAACCCGGGACCACATACTTACCAGTTTTATGACGCTACCAGCCTAGCCACAGCTGACTGTTACGTAATGTTTCAAATAGAAACTACTTGAAAGCCCAAAGCTGATATTTATTTATTTTTTTTTGGCCAATCGGGGCTCTATGGAGCAAATACAGTGGCTCAAAGTATAACCTCAATTTTTTTTCAAACGAATCCGTGATATACTCACTTGGTCACACTTTTTAAGTAACAATTTGATTTGATCAGATATTTTTTAATTTACAAATATATTTTCAATGAGAGATGGGATTATATCAATGACCTCCTTTTGCTATTAGGACATTGCCCGAGGTGAGAAGGGGAAATAAATATTTATATATAACATATTTGTGTTGTTATTATAGACAAGATAAAATTAGCCAACGTATCCAGAATTGAGAGATTTTATTTAATATAGAGGCTCTGAAATTAGCTGGCCAACTCCTCTGGTCCTGTATCAACTGTATCTACAGCCACCTTATCTTATATCATAGAAAATTTACATTAATTTAAGCATAAATTATGTGATATCTCACTTTTTAAAAAAATGGACTTACACCACTTTCAAAATAAACGGTCCTATATAAGATATATAAAGCGCTAGCCACTAACTTCCTGTGCTTATTCTCTCGCTGATTGGCCAGATTTACATGAAGTGGAGTCAGGGGAGAGAAATTTAAAATTTTGCAATTGCTCGTCGAAGGTAAGCAATTGTAAAATTTCCAAACAGTGAGTAAGAATAAATCTGATGCATTTGCTCGCCTTCGGGGGGATCGAGGATGATCCAGGGGGCGCCAAGGGCAGGTGGTCTAGTTAAAGTGGAAGCAGTCCGATTCCCTGAATAGGCTGAAAATCACCGAGTTCGATTCTCGGAGGCCAAGGTACTGGGTTGGGGGTTCGCTGATCTAGTGCATCGATGTGTCGGATAGACAAGAGATCCCGGGTGCGAGTGAACGTTTGGCCCAACATAATATAAATCTCACATTTAATTAATTTAATTTATATGCCCTATATATATCCAGCGGGAAGAAATAACAGCCTCCAATCGTAGTAATCAAGCAATGTGGTCCAGAGGAAGGAGGCTGTTGAAAGCCCGCTGGAAGTCAGTGATAAGTGTATTTTTCTTAATTATCCAGGTGATTGCAAAAGTTAAATGGCCTCAACAATCGAAAATATAATCTAAACAAAGGCCTCATTAAGGATTTTGCCCGGACTTTTACCGGTCTGTTGGGGAATTTAACCAACTGATTTATGGGGAATACATTTTGAAAAAAATTGTTTATAATTATTTTATTTTTTTAAATTTTATTTGCCTCAACTTTCCTTAAAATATAAAAAAAAATTCAATTCCATACTTTTATTAAATTAAAATAGTTTAAGGAAAAAAAAAAAAAAAAAAAAAAACAACGAGAAGATTCAAGTGACGCGATGCGCGAAACATTTTTCAACAGATAATAATCAGTATTACGATAAAAACTCTTCTTGTTTGTTTTACATTTCCTTTATATGAATTCATCATCAACCAAATTGGTTAATTTTCTTCACCATTCGGATTATCTCAGGTGTTTTTTTTTTTTTGTTTTTCACTCATCTAAAGGAATTTATTTCCTTACATTCAATGTCAAAGGATTTGTCATTGAGATCAGAGATCTTTAGTGAGTAGCCAAGCCAATAAAGGAGAAAAAGAAAGAGAGAGAGAGGATATGCGATCCAAATAAAAAAAAAAAAAAAAAATAGTCATCCGATTCAATACCTAAATACAAAACATTGCTACTATTTGTGACAATTCACAATAAGTGATGAAATATAGGTTTTATTCATAAAAAAAAAAAATCAAACAATCTTCTCAAAATATAAAAAATTTTGACTGTTCAGTTCATTTACCAGGAGCACTACAACCACCAGTTTGTCAATGAATTACGAAACAGCAATAGGAGAGGGGATATAAGAGTCATTTTTCAAACAAATTATTGCCTACTTTCAATTTCATTCAAGAAAATAAATTTATTTCTATTGATAACTTGAAGAGAAAAAGGGAAATTTATGAATATATAAAATTATCCTAGAGTTGATACGTAGGGCTTATAGCTGGTGGTTCAGTCAGGATAGGTGAAAAGGTGAAGAAAATCTGCAGCTAGTTGTATTTCATTATTTTATTCCCACCACGTTGACGTTTCGATCCCGGGTGGGATCATCCTCAGAACAGGTGGGTGTTATGTAAGTGTATATTTGTAAATTTCAATCATATATTATATACAGAACTCAAAGATAAATAAATACAAATAAATTATATTAGTTATGATACAATTGAAAGTAAATGGTCAAGAGAGACGACTTCAAATTTGTCTCTGCGCCGTGACCATCCTCTCTCTTGACCATTTACTTTCAATTAAATCATAACTAATATAATTTATTTGTATTTATTTATCTTTGAGTTCTGTATATAATATATGATTGAAATTTACAAATACACACATGCATAACACCCACCTGTTCTGAGGATGATTCCAACCGCAATCGAAACGTCAACGTGGTAGGAATAAAATAATGAAATACAACTAGCTGCAGATTTTCTTCACCTTTTCACCTATCCTATCCTAGAGTTCTCATCATCTGCCTAGTATTGCAGACCAAGCTCCTTTTTTATCTGAGGGAGTCCCTAGCTCGATATCTGGTTATATTCATTCTTGGAAATGTGAATTAATTAGTGTATTTTTTGCATTTATTAATAAGTCATTATTATCGATATCCCATTCGAGAAAGCAAGAAATGTCAGTTTTGATCTTGAAGACCCGGATAACATTTTTAATTTTTTTTTTCTATTTTCCAGAATAAGAGACATATCAAGTGTCCCTTCCTCCGCAAAAGCAGATCCCCGACAGTGCACTGGAAATGTATTCATTGGATCACCCTTTAAGGCATTTAAATAATTTTTGGACCAAGCCCACCTATTACATCCTCGCGGCACTGAGGATAATGCATGTCATATGCGTCGAAATATTTGCCAAATAAAGGACGTCAGGTGGAGAGATTAATCTGCTGGTTGTTATTCTCCAACCCCATTACTCTACTCATCCCAGCCTACTATATAAATATAGATGGGTGTATAAGATTCCCAAACATGTCTGAAAGCATTTATTTAAGCCTCCCTCATTAACTCAAATAAACTGGACAATGTGAGGGGCTTAAATAATCAGATTATGATGTAAGTTTTTATTCTGGAATGTATATGATTTCTGTGTTTGACAATTAATTATTCTGAGAAAGGGCTCCACTGGAGCCCGAAACATCAATTAAGAAACTATAAAAATAATTCTGCTTTTCTCTATTGTATTAGCCCTAGATGTCATTGATTTTGAATAATTATTAAATTAAATTGTTTATTATTTAAAGATCATCATAAGACTTCATATTGATAGACCTAATAATAAATACAAATATTAAAAATTTGCATAAATTTCGGTCGAATGTTCCTCTTTTCAAGTGTATTATGTTATTATTCTTAAGATGGTCGGCTGAAATATTTGCAAATCACGATATATTGTATAATAATAAGGTTGTCTTTATATTGTAGCCTATTGATGATTAATTTCTCATCCTCTAAACAACTACATCCAGCATTAATAGAAACGTTCTCATTAAGTATAATACAAGATGGCTAAAAATCAGCCTAAAATTTATTTGTTTTGGCTGTCTTTTCAACCCCGAAGACGCCTGTTTCGTAAATTATTGCGAAAGAGCCTTTAAGAGTTTCCTGGCAGGAAGGTAAAGGATCGTCGATGATCACGCACCCTTAACTCAAAAACACTTAAAAGAAGAGCTAGTGACTTAGGGGTTATTGATAAAACAAACAAAAGAATCAAAGCTGATATCACCTTTTAGCTTTTTCGCATTGGAGATATTTCGCTTCGCCCTATTAATCAGATGACATGAAAGCTAGGCGTTAAGATAGATGGCTAAAAAGGCCGAAGAGCAAGTATGAGTAGAGCGGATGCTGCGCCAGGAGGTGATCATCCATGGATCAAGTCCCGTTGTCGCTCATCCCGGCGACACAAAAAGCAGCTTTTGTTTACTGGAATCGGCAGCCATCAGGTAGCCAACAACCTGAGAGAGAGAAACCCGTTTCCCTCTCTTCTACTCTTTTGTTTCTGTCCATATCGTCGCCGTCAACGGCATTCGCAATTCCCTCCGTTTCTCAGAATGAGACGCCGAGCATCATCATCATCATGAGGATGATGGAGATGATCCCAAAGAACCCGTTGAGATTAAAAAATTTGCACTTGGAATCAATTCAATCACCTGCAACGCGCACTTGTTCCCCAACAATTATTTTATAAGGTGTGGCTACCACCTCTTCCATAGAAAATAGACCGAACGTTTGAATCAAATTTAGATTTCAACAATAAAGTTTTTTTATATCCGATTGTTGAAGCAAATAATACTTATAATTATATTTAATAATATTATAATATATATAAAATATTATATATTGTAAATACAATGTTTACTTATGGATTCACGTAAAGATTTATTTAATTTCGAATACAAATTGAAAAATTTCAAAAAATTTAAATATAGAAAAATAGTTTTTTATTTTTGGGATTTAATTTATTTATTTTTGGAACATCATTTTATATTCAAAAATATTCAAAAAAATTTTATTTCAATTTAATTCCAAAGGAATTTTTATTTTATTTTTATTTGAGGTCTTTATCGGCATCTATGGCCATTTAGACTTCGTTCCTATCAGGGGGGGCCCCGGGGGGGGGGGGGGGGGGGGGCCCCCAAAATTTTTTTTTTTTTTTTTACACCCTTTTTTTCCCCCCCCCCCCCCCCCCACAACCTTTTTTTTGGTTAGGCTTAAATAATAAAAAAAAATATTTTTTTTATATATATTTTTTTGGGGGGGCTTTTTTTATTATAAAAAAAAAAAAAAAAAAAAAAAAACAAAAAGGGAGGGGGGGGTTCCTATTTATTTAAATTGATTAGTAGCCAATTCATTTTAAGAAGAGCACAATTCTTACACAGTAAACTTCCAAAATATTTTAGTAAAAATTGTTTAATTATTTAAAAAAAATTTTGTTTAAAAAAAAAAAATCTGAACCACACAATTATGTTTGATCATATATTTAAATAATGTTTGTTTTAATTTTAAAAAATATTTGTAGTACAAAAGATTGAAAATGAAAAATAAAAATGTCCCGAAGTGAAATAAGTACTGTAGAGCTAGCTATTCAAACATAAAAAAAACAATTTAAATCTGATTCTCGTTAAGGTCTGGTAATTTCAGAAATAAGACAATATGCGAGAGGATTACGTTGATTATGTCATTGGTTTGTTTTTGAAAATTATACTGTAAAAATGCATTTCTATCAATTTATGATTATAAATCTGAATAGGAAATAAAATATTTGTATCGAATTATTAACTACTGTTTTCAGTAAGTGTTGAATGAAAATCATAAATTATAGGATAGAAAAAAAAAAATTCAAAACATCCTAAAAAAATCTGGTGTGACAGGCACAGCACACAACTTTCTCTTACCTTCGGTAATCGAAAGTTGTGTACTGTGCTTGTCACACCAGATTTTTTGTGTCGACATGTATTTAGTTTCCGACAGTACGGTACATTCGATTTTCAAGATGTACAATTTATAAGTATGGGAAAATATTTATATTTTGTTACCATGCCAACCATTTCTCCTATCTTTCCTATGAAGCACTAGAGTAAAGTGTGCTTCAAACAATTTTGAGGGCAAAACGAGAATATACATTTTATTGAGAATATAAAAAATAATTGATTTTTGAATTAAAAAAAAAATCGTTGGAGCAAATTTAGAGAAAATCGAAAAAAACTGAAAAAGTGCATCAATAAAGTACTAGTACTCTTTGGTCGATTTTGTTCAAAAGCTTCGTGTCACGTCCCATGGGGGTGCCTAACTTGAATATAAAATTTCAACCTCCTAGCTCTTTTCGTTCTTGAGATATTTTGTTCACAGACAGACAGACACACAGACAGACCATGTCGCGAAAACCACTTTTTTGGATTCAGGGGACCTCAAAACGTGAAAATCCATCAAAATCTCGACATCGAATTTTTGACATGAATCCAATACTTTCTCTCTTTATATATATTAACATATATATAGAGGTAAGAGAAAGTAAAAAAGAATTTTATTAAAGGGCAGATTTTTTTTTAAATTTTTCCTCTGATTAATTAATAGAAAGTGACTGGGAAAATAAAATCACCCCAATAAAATCAGAATTTCCTCTTCATATTCAGTATGTGTCAGAATAATATATGATTGAAGATGAAAATAGAACTAAATCTTTAGAATAGCGGAAGAAACAAAAATTCAAAAAAAATTAAATTCCAATGAAGAATGAAAGGAAATCAAACAATAAGAGACAACAGGAAGAAAAAAAAAAATAAAAATTTTTAAGGAGAGCCTATCTTATTTTTATAAGAACATAAAAGAAAATTTTTTTCAAATGATGATGGGGACATATGACATCCCTCATTAAAAGAAGAATAAAGAGTGTACATCTCAATTCAAATATAGGGGCGGAGCGAGGGTGGAGCCAAGGGAGGTGGGGAGACACGTGGCTGCAGGAAGTGCGTGACTTCGTAGCACCGGGGTCTTAAGGGGAGCCTTTACTTTTGTCCGGCCCTTTTTTCCCCCTTCTGCTGAGAGCCCCATCTAACCTTTCCCCTTTCGGTGATTTATTCTTCAAACCAGGTTAGTTTTTTTTTTCTCAAAATTATATGCTTGATATCAGAATAAATAATTTATTTTTATGTTAGAAGAAAAAATAAATATTTTGTCTTCTAATTCTTATGTTTTATTTATTATAAAGTACTGGCGGTACCAAAGCAAGAGATCTGACTCAGCTCTTCCTAGAGAGCTTAGAGACGTGTTTAGTGAGTTGATAATAATTTATTTTTTTAAATGTTTTTTGATAAGATTAATTAATTAAGGCATTTGAAAAATTTTGTCTGTATAAGCAAATATACATGCATCTGTGGGTAGGTTGCATAGCTTAAATGCACTTGGTCTCTTTAAGATTTACAGTTGTTTTTTTCTCATCTATAGAGTGCACTCAAGGGCGTAACTAGAGAATTTGTCTGGGGGGGGACCATGGGACCAGCTATCCTCCGGGGGGCCTGGAAAGCCCCATATTTTCTCAATTGTTCTTGGGGCAGGGAGCTTTCTGGGGAGGGGGCCCCACCCCTTAGTTACGCCCATAAGTGCACTGCTAGACCTGTTACTTTTGACTGAAACAGTAGTAAATAGACAAAAAGTTCTCTTTTTTCCCTATTATTTCAAAAAAACCAACATTTTTTCTTTATCTATGTTGACAATTTTTAAGGTATGCCCCCTTTCCCCCGGGGCGGAGTTGTTCACAAATGTCAATAATGATAGGCTGGAAGTCACGGGGCGCGTGTTCGAATCCCAGGCAGTCCGATGATTTTATTTAAATTATTTGGATACCAAATGGTATAAATAAATGTGCCTGGACCCCCTAATATATATTATTTGTCAATAATTTATATCGTTTTTAAGTCTATATGGCCGAAAAGTCTTTAAAAAAAGTATGACAATACAGAAATTTCGGTTTTTCTATAGTAACCATTTTCAGTTGAAAAATGAGAGACATTGTTACAATTAATTTAGAGTCTTAAATAAAAAAAAAAAATTATGTTAAATTAGAATAGATTTAAGGACAGTGAAGCTATCACATAGTGCACTACACGATTATTTTTTGTTTATTTTATTATAATAGCTTCTATTACAAAAATTGAATTTTAAACTGAGTGAGTATGATTGATGTATAGAAATCGAAACGTCTGTAATAAATGGGCAAAAGGCGAAAATGCTGCTTCTCATTTCTCCAAATGATTCAACAACCTAAAATTCTCTTTTTTTATTTTAAATATCATGAACCCCATCCGTGGCCGAGGGGTTAGAGATGTTGACAAATGCCAATATTAGAAATGAATGACATTTTTTGGCATAAATTGTGGCTCATTTTTACAAAAAATAATACAAAAATTTTTATTATAGATAATTACAATATGTATTTTATTGCAATTGATCAAATTTTTTTTTATTATTATTTGGTAAAATAAACCACGATTTATGTGAAAAAATGTCTTTCATTTCTAATAACATTAATCTTGAAATTCTAAATCAATTAATCAAATGTCAATATTGATAATCTAATAGCCAAGGGGAGTGGGTTTGGACTGCAGGCAATCCAATTAATTTATTTAAATCATTTGGATACCAAATAGGGCTGGACTACAATATATATCTCAATTAATAACAAGTAATAAACAATTTATAGTCTAAATAATCTAAGATGCCGAAAAGACTTTAAAAAAATTATGAATGATTTTTTTTTGTCCCCGAAAAAAGGGTTAAGGTGTCCTCTATTTCTTTTTCATTCATTGATTTTTTTTTGTTATTATTAACCGAGAAATTTATCGGCGAGAAAACGTGAAAAATGAACTCACTCCCCTACAGAGACAAATTCATGATATAAAAAACTTATATTTCCATTCTCTTTTGGATTTAATCCACGGCGGCGAAAAAACACCTTTTCAAATGTCAAACGGATTTCATTCTAGGTTTTTTTTCAACCAGGTTCCCAGGCGAGCTGTTGACAAGTTGAGAGGACTTCGTCTGTTTGGGCAATAATTAATTAATCGCTTGAGAGGCGATCAACGCCATGACGAAGGCCTTCCCTCTATTCCTCAATCACAACGAATATGTGCAACAAAACGTACAAAAAACCAGAGCGAAATTGTTTGAATGGAACCTAGGGGTCTGGTCACCACACATGACTCTTAGGAATAAGCAAAAAAAAAGATGATTTTCTGTGGTTTAGTAGCAGAGAATAATGAAATGGTAAAAAGGAAACAATCATCTTTTGAGAAAAATTACAAGAAAAGGTTGATATCTGTATAATTCTGATGTCAAGGAAATTAAAAAAGATTGGCTTATTGTTGTAATTTTTAACAATTTACGCCAAAATGACAAAAAAGAAAAAATATATTTCTCTAAATCTTAAAGAGGCTGATTAGAAATCGCAATACTAAAAACGTGAAGAGCTCAAACGGTGTGAAAAAGTTATGTGGTCTTTAAATAAATTTAAGGGTAAACGAGGTTAATGTCATTTGAGAAAAAGAAATATTTTTGTTCAAAAATGTAATTACTTATTACTATGTTAGAAGGTGAGTACCTTTTTGGGGAATCCCCAAGCAGCATGGAAAAGCAGAGCTCCAAAGGATTGACTACAGGTATGAAGATACACAAACAAATCCCTCTCATTTTCAAGTATTTAATTCATTTAATGGAAAAGTCCTGGGTTGAACTTGAAGTTGAGTTCCCATGCATTGGTCCATCTAAAATAATAATATTGAGTGGTGAATTAAATTCTTAAGTACTTAATGAAATATATTAAAATAAAATAAATATATAAATAAAAAAGTAAAAAAAACTGTAAGCAACAATCAATATATCGGGTAGATAATGATATTTTGCTAATAAAAAAAATATCTAATAATACATAACTCCCTTGTCAGCTGAACAAAAACGGCACATGGAAGCTCACATAAAGAGAACTCAAAATTTAGGATTTTTAATGTCGACATTCGACTCACCACAGAGTATATGGCCGCTTTACTAAAAGCGTAAAGTCCTGGATAAAATCCTGAGGGAGGCCTGATATGTCCAATCAAACACAAACTAAACTTTTTTAGTTTTTCAAAAATAATAGCATTACTCCTATCTTTACTATACAAAATGAAACAACAGATTTGACAACTTGAGTGAAATGATTAAAATAAAAGAGCCAAATTAAGCCATTTTACTTTCTCTTACATCTTGAATTCTAATATATCGGTGGAAACAAAATATGTCGACACGAAAAATCTGATGTGACAAGCACAGAACACAACTATCGATTACTGAAGCGAAGAGAAAGTTGTGTGCTGTGCGTCAGTCACGCCAGATTTTTTTTTTGAAAAAGATTTTTTCCGTATTAGAATTTTTGAACAACTTCTTTCAATCAATTTACCAAGAAAAAAGTTGATAGAATAAGAATTTAATTAATTTAATTAAATTCTTTAAATTTGGTTAAGTACCCCACATCTTCG